>JANAVB010011394.1:5649570-5802070 GCA_029216955.1 Iris pallida
TTAGCATTGTAAAATGGAAGCACACATATGAATAGTCACATGAAAAAAACGAAAGAAGATTAATTAGTGCAAAGTACGTACATGTAGACTAGTTACTTGTAATCAGAAGAAAAGAAAGGAGAAGAATAGGCAGCAGAAGGTAGAGAGGAGAAGAAAAGACAAGCAGAAGGTTGAATTAATTATGTAATCAGAACACTGTTCCAAGGGGTGGTGGGAACTTTTAACTGTGGAAGTCAAGATTTAATCTGAGTTGGCAACTTGATTATCACAGTAGGGGAGGAATCAATCAAGAGAGCAACTCAAAAACCTATTTCATGCAACAAATTCATATAACAAAATGAATTCACTTTATTGATCCACGAAGAGTGATTCTTATGTTTACTATGATGCCAGTTTTTCTTGAGACTTTTCTTTAACTACATGATGGAGATCTCAATCTGTAGCATTAAAGGCCTATCAGCGTAAATTCTGTCAGTTTCATCAAACATTAGTACAATATTGCTCATGTTTTCATTTACTGGTTACTAGAATTGAAATTGGCGGTGACGACCGGATCCGATGAAGAGCCTGCCGCCGCCCGCCTCCGGCTCGGGGGGCTGGCGGTCGATGGTGTAGTGCCGGTCCTCCGAAAGGCTGAAGAACCTCAAGCTGCCGGCTGCGGCCGCCGATTGTTTCTCTCGGTTGAAGAGGAGGCACGGAGGAGGGGTAATTCCGGCCGTCGGCGTTCGACGATACTGCTGCGTGACGACGGAACGCCAGGCGCGGCAGGTGGCGCCGAGACAAGCGAGCTGAGGAAGCTCCAGGCGGTCGCAGACGAGAGAGAGGAGTTCCGGCGGAAGTTGTGACCAATCGACATGATCCTTCTTCTCCTCCTGCACAAACCCTAATGAGAGAACGACCTCCTCCTCCTTCTTCTCCATAATGAGTTACGTTGTAACACTGCTTACTAATTTGTCCGTCATATTGATTGGCCTATATATAGAGATAAAGAGAATGACTAACTAATGCTTAATTAAGTCGATTAGACAAGGGAATCCCACCGCTAATCACATTCCTATATATATATAATATAATATATTATATATATATATTATATTATATTATATATTATGTTCTTTCACTCATTCAACAATGCAAAATATTATTCCATTCAAAATCAATATAAGAAAATAACATAATTAATAATACATAAAGTTACGCCTTCATGTATCAAATTTCTCTTATTTTAATAATATTCTTACTTTTGGCTTTCCTATGCCAAAAACTCAGAAAGTACGATCTAATACACCCTTGCCCCCCCCCCCCCAATCTAATACAACGATCTAATTCTTACTTTTGGCTTTCCCGGTTGCTCTCAACCCGCGGCTGCCCCATCCCCACTCCCCCCGCCGGTCCACCCCCTCCCCTTGACGACACCCTTCCGCCTCCCTCCTTTCTCTGTTGGCCCTACCTACTGTTGGGGTTTTTGGCATTTGTTTAGAAATTTTAGTCCCACATCGGCTAGGCCAAAGGAGTTGTATCTCTATATATTAGCTATGCTAGTTTAGAGTTGCACATGTGGTGTGGAGGTGCACATGGGTGTGCCATGTGAGATTATTTTTCTAATGGAAAAAAGGCTAAATCAACAATTGAAAGCATTCATGCTTTTTGCTCTTGGAAAATTTATTTCCATGGGAGCTAAGCCCCGCGACTCGGACTCGGACTCGGACTTGGGCTCATGAGGCGTAATGTGGCATTTTGTTGGCGCACTTTGCACTTAGAACATCAGCATTGTCGCTAGGCGTATATTGCGCTTAAGTTGCGTTCGTTGCACGAGCCACTTGCGCGCCTAGTGACGTGCCCAGGTGCGCACGCAGATGGCTCAAGTGGCTCAGTGCGCGTACTGCACGCAGTGTGCAAGGCGCGCGGGGTGCGCGAGTGGCGCAACTTGCTTCAGATCGTGCCTGTGCATGATCTGAGCGGTTACTGCACGTTCGAAGTGGTTATTACCACGTCCCGAATGTTGTGCTAACCGGACAGTTGCTACTCGGGCCTATAAAAGGTCACTTCTCTCTCACAGGCAGAAATACACAAGTCATATACAGAGAGTTATGAAAGTTTACAAGTGTTTTTTAGCACAAGTAAACAGAGCCTGTTAGAGAGAAGAGAAGCTTTGCACCAACGTTGCTTTTGCACGGAAGTTCGTATACGGTCCGAGGAGTCAGAAGAGCAGAAGTGTTCCAAAGTTCTCCGACGAACTTGTTGGTTCCTGGAAGCTATTCGTGTGGGGCGAATATAGCTTTGAGCAACGGTGATCATTCACCCAGTAGGCCATCTTCCATCTTTTGCCTGTCATCTTTTTCACTGCTGTGGATTATGAAATCTTTTTAGATTCTCGTAATATCATATGCTGTTGTAACGAGATCTTCTTAGATCTTCGTTAAACTTGCGCAACCTTTCTAGAAGTGTTGCGTTGGAACATTGTTCTTACAATTGTTTCATCTTCTCAGTTTTTCTATCGAAAAATTGTGCCCCGGTATTAACAATCTCAAAGCTATATTGCTACGATGGAAAACTTTAATGCTTCACTCCTCAGTACCGACTTTTGTAAGTTAGAAAAGTTTGATGGAGAGCATTATCAAGTCTGGAAGAGAAATGTTTATCTTACTCTTCAACTCAGAGACGTTGATCACGTGCTTCTTAAAGAGGAACCTACTGTTCCAGATACTGGGTCTGCTGCCGCAATCACTACGGCTACTAAACTTCAGGCCAAGTGGAGAAGGGAGAATAGCATTTGCAGACTGCTTATCCTGAATGCCATGGAGGATTCCGTAGCACAATCCTACAGTAAGAAACCTATTGCCAGAGACATATGGAAGTCTCTGGAGAAACTTTACGAAGAAGACAAGAACAGGAGCAAGATATTTGTGGTTAAAAAATATCACAAATGGCTCTTTGAGGATGAAAAGTCCATGCTGCCGCAGGTAAAGGAATTTTTGAAGCTGCGACAGAAGTTGGAAGACGAGGCGATGCCCCTCTCCGACAAGTTTGTTGTTGGAGGAATTGTCTCAAAGCTCCCCGCTGGGTGGAGTAAGTTCTATACAAACATGCATAGGAAGAAGCTTGAGATCAACCTTGAAGATCTCTTGCAGGAAATCTATGTTGAGGACCAGATGCAGGCTCAACTGAAGGTGGTCGCAGTGTCCAAGCAATTGGCTAACGCCAATATGGTTCATACCAAGGAACCAAGGGGAAAGCATGCGGCTTTCCACAGCAAGAAGAAGGACCCTAACAATCTGAACGTGAAGGGGACTTCCTTTAAGCAAAAGTAGGCAAAATCTCAGATGTCTTGCTTCAAGTATGGCAAGAAGGGCCACTTCAAGAATGAATGCAAAGCAAAGACCAAGCAATCAGAGCAAGGAGAGCCTAGTAAGGTATCTATGATCACTGACGTTGTTGCTATGATTGCGCAGATTGATGCGGTAGGGACTGACTCTGACTGGTGGGTAGACACTGGAGCCACCTGCCATGTCTGCTCCAGCAAGGAGTGATTCTGCCAACTTGTGATTGGGCTCCATGGTAAAACCAGCAGGACGAGACCCCATCAAACCGCATTCTAAATGATGTCCAAAGCATACTTCCTTTGACACAAGGAAATTTCTTTCGCACTCCGAGCCACCTCTATGCCAAGAAAGTACTTCAACACACCAAGGTCCTTCATGTGAAAGCAAGAACTAAGGTACTTTTTGAAAACATCTAAAGCACATGTGTTATTACCGGACACAATCATATCATCCATATAGATCAAAACATGCAACTCTACCTTCCCCTTAAAAAAGAGAAAAAGGAATAATCAGAATGTGATTGAATAAATCCATAGGATATCAGAGAAGCAGTAAGCTTAGCGAACCAACAACGTGGTGCCTGTTTCAATCCATATAGAGACTTACGCAGGCGACACACTTTGTCGGGTTCACTATGCGAAAAACCTGGCGGCAACTTCATATATACTTCTTCTGTCAGATCTCCATGAAGAAAAGCATTGTGCACATCCATCTGGTGCAAAGTCCAGCCTTTCACAGTTATAACAGCCAAGAATGTCCGAACTGTATGCATCTTAGCTACCGGGGCAAATATTTCTGAATAGTCGATCCCTTCAACCTGATGATTACCGAACACAACCAGCCGTGCCTTTAAGCGCTCAACACTGCCGTCGAATTTGTACTTTATTTTGTACACCCATCTACTTCCCAATGCTTTCTTCCCAGGAGGCAAATCGACAAGACTCCATGTCCCATTATCTTCCAGAGCCTGTATTTCAGTTTGCATAGCTGCGCGCCAGCCTGAATCTCGCGAGGTCTGGCGATATGAAGTAGGCTCAACACCGATAGTGATAGCTGCAAGAAAATCTCTGTGTCCAGCAGTAAAATGTCATAACTTAGAAATTGTGTTAGAGGATACGAAGTACCTGAGGAAGTGATGGGAACAGATGAACTGGGGTGAAGGGGGGACTTTTACTTCGAACAACATTCGTCACAAAATCCTGTAATTGTACTGGTTGTGATCTCTTTCTCATTCCTCTTCCCAAAACTACCTCATCGGGCACCTCTGGCAACACTGTATCCCCTGTATCATTAGTAGTATCCTCATCACCCCCAGCGGACTCTCCTGTCAATACTTCTGCATCTACCTGTGCATCCTTGCCACTCGGTGCCGAGCCACCAGCAACCACTCCGGCCTCAGCAATCGTAGCCGACACCATCCTAAAAGCCTCTATATCGTCTCCCGGCACCTCAACAGATGTATGACGTGTCGCAGAAGATATTTCGCTAGCAGAGCCACACCCAGGAAATTTTTTTTTATAAAAAATAACATCACGGGACACAAAAAATTCACCAGTCTCCAAATCATACAGTTTCCATCCCTTTTTATCAAGTGGATACCCAACAAAGATACATTTTATGCTCCTGCTAGCAAATTTATCATGTCGGGATTTCAAATCATACGCATAGCACAGACAACCAAAGATACGTAGATGATCATACGAAGGAGCCGAACCATATAAAACTTCATAAGGAGACTTAAAATGCAAGATACTAGAAGGGGTCCTATTTATCAAATAACATGCACCCAGAACACATTCCTCCCAAAAATCCACGAAAAGGGAACCCTAAAATCTCAATGCCCTGGCTACATTTAAAATATGTCGATGTTTTCTTTCCACCCTTCCATTCTGTTGAGGTGTCCCAACACAGAATGTTTGGAACAATATACCTTGAGATAAAAAATAATCTCGTAAACAATTAAATTCAGTGTCGTTGTCACTCCGCACACGACGGATATCAGCCCCAAACTGACGCTTCACCATAGCAATGAATTTAAGAAACATAGAATAAACAGCACACTTATCATGCAATAAAACAACCCAAACAGCTCTAGAATAATCATCCACCAAAATCAAAAAATACCGTACCCCATTAGATGACGGAACACTATATGGTCCCCACATATCACAGTGTATAAGTTCAAAGTATCTCAAAGTACGACTACTACTATCAGGAAAGGCATCACGAGTCTGTTTAGCTTGATAACAAATATCACAAGCCTTATGAGAAAACGCACTACTACCAGAGAGAAAAGGTAAAGTCTGCATTACTTTATATGAAGGATGCCTCAGTCTACTATGCCAAACCTCATAATCACTCTCTTTGCATGCCAGGATCACCGAAGCCAAAGAAGCTGGGACCGCCCCCAAGAAGTAAAGTCCACCCTTTTTTCACCTGCTCCAATCACCATCCTCGTACTTCGGTCCTGAACAAAACACAAATCAGGAGTAAATAACATATCACAATTTCGGGCACCAATCAATTGTGAGACAGAGATCAAATTGCATATCAATGTCGGAACATAAATAACATCCGTCAACACCAATAAAACAGTCAGAAATACTTTGCCTCTCAGAACAGCCTCAATAGTGCTCCCATCAGACAAAATCATATGACAGACAGGGCCTTCAAAGCAATCAACTAAACAGTCACGAGAGCCTGTCGCATGAAAAGTAGCCCCAGTATCGAATATCCAAGGGACAGAAGAATTCTTACCCATCAAACGATCAGAGTTTGACGAACCAGGTTTGGAAGGATTGTCGTTACCCAGCAAGCTCATCAGTTTCTGCCATTGTTCACCAAAGAGTGGTGAAGGATACCCTCCATACATCATATCTACCGAACTCCCAGTAAGACAAGCAGGGACACCATGACCAGCAGCGACGACATGATGAACAGCCCCTGCGCCACCAGTACCGCGACCCCCGTCTCGTCTCTGCAGTGGTGTCGAGCCTCTGCCACCACCAGCACCACGTCCTCCCTCACGCCGAGGATGAGTCTCCCACCACTCTGGATAGCCAATCTTTGTAAAGCAAGTTGCAACATCATGACCTGTTTTCTTGCAATGAGTACAGATCATACCTGATTTATCCCTGGAATCTGAAGTTCTACTATTAGAAGTAGTAGAAAGACGAGGTGAAGTCGTGACAGCCAGCGCCAACACCTTCTCAGTAGCAGATTGGACCTGAAATTTTTGCATATCCTCCTCCTCACGGACTGTCTGGTATGTCCGATCTAAACTTGGCTGAGGATCCTGAGCCAGAAGATTTGATCGGGTATGACCATACAACTCAGCATTCAAACCATACATGAAGTCCTGAAAGTGGTCTTCATCCCTCATAGCCTGTAGCTTTGTAGCAAGTTCACCACAGGTACAAGTAGGCAATGAGAAATAGTGTCACGACCCGCACCCACTGTTTGGGTACGAGAACGTAACAACGCCCAGCCTACGCCGCAGTGTCGGCGGTAGAACGCTGTCCTAGGTCACATCATCTAACAATATAATGCTAAGCAGATACAGTCTCAATCACATCTAAGGTAGAGCATGATAAGGATAAATAAACATAAAATCCAAAGAGATACAGGAGATAGAAGTCTAAGTGTCTAAGATACAAAAACCCAGAAATACACCTCAACTCAAATACAATAATCCATAAAGTAAATACAACTCCCGACAAATGAAATAACTATCTAAACAACCTCTACTGTGTCTCCTCTAGGCTAGCAGGCAACCTCCAAGCTATCTGTAAAATTTATCAACAGGTCCAGTCAGGACAGGAACGAGCACATCTCATCTAGAAAACCCAAGTAAATGACAGAGAACTATAAAGCAGTTATAGGCAGTTGTATTGATGAAAATGGCAGTTTATATTCAGGTGATGGTAAGAAAGACAGATAAGGTGCAAGGAAAGTAAATAACTAAACAAGAGAAGAATCATAGCAATAAAGTCTGTAAAAATAGAACTAGCTGAACCAGGGTAATATGATATAAAGTCCAGACAACAATGTAGACCAGTGTAACTCCAATGTAAGTCCAGTACAAGATGAATCTAATACAAGATGAATCCAGTAAGGGACGATTCCAGTCATAGTGATCAATGATTCCAGGGTGAGTCCAGCCTATACTCTAGCAGTGTGTTTTAAAATACCGAGACCGACATGTAAACGGCTGTGGGTAATCCGGCACACCTCTCACTGATCAGGCGAGAGATGGCTATCATTCCAGTAGATTCCAGTAGGGGTGATTCCAGTAATGGGGTATGTCTACATGTCTTATTCTAGTATTTCCCCTCCCAGCAAGTCAATCCAGAATTCCGACACAATGATTCAAGATGAGTCCAGCCAAAATATAATGATACCAGTAAATGATTCCAGTAAATGATTCCAGTAAATGATTCCAGTAGGTGACTCCAGTAATAGAGATGATACCAGTAATAGAGGCCAGAAAATAAAGGTGTGTCGTATACATGAATCCAGAAATATCCACACGTGTTGTAACAGAGAATCGCATACAACTAACTAGAACTGAAGTACAGTAATTGACAAGTAAATGAGAGAACTATCAGAGAATGTACTCGCCTGATATCTGAATGTTCAAGGTAAGGATACTGTCCGAGGAGAGGTGTCTGGCTCCTAATTAGAACAGCACAAGTCACAACATGTCCAGAAGGGTAATATAAAGCACTACAATGCATTCTACATGAATCTAGGTCAAACTAGGCCAAAGTCAACCCTTGGTCAACTCTGGTCAACTGCACTAGTCAAACTAGGTCATGTCCTAACCCAGTAAGTCTTACTAGGCCTAACCAAAACTATCCTAGCAAGCACACATCAATACAAGGCTATACAAGCCAACATACACCCAACTCTATATAGCATGCAATTATTCAATACTCAAATAGGCAAGAATTCACATTGGATATACACTAGGTAATCTATTACTTTAAGCTATATATGTCTACACATATATACACATGCATATATTGGTATTCAACATTAGGTCTATAATCATGGCATTTCAATGGCTATATAAACTTATATATTACAATACAATATGCTACCATATATATAATATACATACATAGCTAAGTTAACTATATTCATAAATACTTATTTAAGAGGCTATGTGTGTGTATGTGAACATGACAAAGGGGCAAGTGAGGGTTAAATGGGCATACATAGTGTATACATATCAAAGAGTGTCAAAGTGTAAGTGAACAATGTGTCAAGTGTGATAGTGTCAACATAGTGTAAGGGGGTACATGAGGTAATATAGGATTTGTGTTAACATAGAACATTACATCTCATTAACTTGTATATTGCATACATTACATCTATTATTACATTACATTCATGCTTGCATTCATTCATCATTCATTTATTCTCTTGCACCACTATATGCACCATACATTACATACTATGGAACCTACATATTCATTACAAGCCATACTTATACATGCTTATATTAGATAGGATACTTACACCTCATACATCATTTATTTAACCATTTACTCATGCTTGCAATCTCTATTTAATTACATAATGTATATACATTAACATGGGTTAAAATCAAATAGAACATTATATTACACACAAGGGTGCACAAAATGCATATGCCGAATAGTAACTCCTACTAATAATCAATACTGTACCATCTCAGCATGAATTAAAATTTAGGATTAAAGTATGTTATAGATCTATGTGTTAGCTTTCCGAAACTTCAAACGGATCGCGTTTTCGTTTCCGGAAACTCCCAGAATCGCAAAAACACCGAGAACGCATTTGTCTTTCGTATAGCTGACACTCAAATAATTCTCCAGAAAGTTACAGAAAGAATTAGGCCTATTAATATATGTTTTTGGAAAGCTAACTTCAATACGCTTCTTTTAAAAAAATAGGAGATTAAACCGAGCTTTGAGCTAGAAGTTATGACATTTCTAAGTTAGGGCTGAAATTAAAAACGTGGATAAAAATCATGACGGATTTAGGTAGTTTGAGACAAAAGAACACAAGTATATAACATAATATATCAAGAACTCACTCTCTACACTAATATATATATGAGACACTATAGAACACATCTCCAATACAAAAATATGAGATTAAACATGTAATAATTCATTCATACATAACAACAACACATAGTGTGTCCAAATTTGGGATTTTCCTACATGGACACAACCACAACACAAAGGACACTCCTATGACCTTCAAATGGACACGAAATGGACACAAATGGAGATACAACTATGGGGGTCATTTCTATGGGTTCAAAATAGACCTATATGCATGAGAAAATAAAAAGGAGAAGGGATTTATACCTCCCGGTAGATCGAATCGAAAAAAGTCTTTCCGGAGCGACACCGACACGTAGAGATTCCAAAAGGACACGAACGAGCTCCGAATCCTCCTAAACTTGGGTAGCTTCCTCCTTGGCTAGAATGGAGAAGGAAAGAAGAAGATTTGGTGGTGAAATGGAAGGATTTGGTGGAGAAATTGCTAGGGATTGCTCTCTAGGAATTTGGGGAAGAACAAGAGAGAGAGTGTGGATGAGAATAATGAAATGAACTTGAGCTTATCCTCTCCCAAAGTGGCTGGCCATATGGGGCTATTTGTCCTATTATGGTAAGGTCCAAAATGCCCCCACTAACCTATTCTATGAGTATTAGGAAAGGGCTAATTGGTTGGGACTAAATTAGTCATTCTAAAGTCTCTAATCACACTAACCTTATCCGTAATAATTTGTCTAACTTCTAACTAAATTATTTCTATCATGTGGACTAAAATTAATATCATGTGGGCCATGCCTAACTAGTGTGTGGGTTCCACTAGAGTCAAACTACCCCCGGGTCCCCGTTTCAAGTTGGATTGAGTTGAAATTCGAACCCGACTCAAATAACCCCAAAACAATATCATAAATAATAAAATAATATCAAAATAATTCAGAGAGGTCAAATGCAAAAATATCCTTAGGCCAAAAATGACATTAAAATATTATAATCACATGGTTAGGCTGTAGGTCAAACAGTCTCTAGGGTTTCACTAGCAAAACGTCAAAACCACAAGTCATTGATTTAAATAATTTTAAAATGATTTAAAATCACCAAAAATTATATCATGAATTAAATATCATTATTAAAATAATTATTGTCACGACCCGCACCCTTTTTTTTTTAAACGGATACGAGCCGTATCCAAGCCAGCCTACGCCGCAGTGTCGGCGGTAGAACGCTGTCACGGCCATGAAGATCAGAATCACAAATAATACTCATTCATAAAATTAGTTTAATTTACAATGATCACAAGTTTTACATTTGCAGAAAATATAAACTTGTACAAACGTTGAATGACTATAACTCGACTTTCTAGCTAGTCTCTAGGCCTTTGTCTGCAAGTATTTCCGTCACTCTCCAAGCTAAGTGAATCCACGGCTAACCTGAAAATGTTGGTTTCCAGTCAGGAATGGAACGAGCACAATTCACTGAATGCAATTTCAAATAGAGAAAATGACTATAAGACAAAGGTTAGACACCAATCATGGGTTTGAAAATAAACAGAAAATATGAAAACCAATAGTAAATAAACAGACACAAAATACACTCTCCGACTGTTAGAAGTACCTTTGACATGTGATCGGTCTGGGGTGCTACACCGCACGGTCTACGAGGTCTACTTGCATGAAAAGTAAGCACGGGCTACACTACTTGCAGAAAAATAAACACGGGCTATACTACTTGCAGAAAAGTAAACACGGGCTATACTACTTGCAGAAAAGTAAACACGGGCTATACTACTTGCAGAAAAGTAAACACGGGCTATACTACTTGCAGAAAAGTAAACACGGGCTATACTACTTGCAGAAAAATAAACACGGACTATACTACTTGCAGAAAAGTAAACACGGGCTATACTACTTGCAGAAAAGTAAACACGGCTATACTACTTGCAGAAAAGTAAACACGGCTACAATGTCTAACACGGGCTATGGTCAGATCACATATCTTTGGTACTTCTAATTCCCGACTCCACAATTTATAATAGAAAATAATCACATAACCAATGGCCAACCAATAAAATATAGTGAAAATCAATATCGAAATGCAGACAATAAACTGTACTCGCCTGTGGTCCTGTGCTGGTGAAACCGATAATCTGAGCCACTCAATATGCTACAATAGTCAAAATCCATACAACAGTCCCCGGAAGCTGAAATAGACAATACCAATGATCTCAGAATAGCCAAATTAGCTAGGATTGTCTGTCCTTAAGTCCAATTCTGGACACAGGGGCAAAACGGTAATTTTGGACAAAAACGATGTCCGCCGTTGGACCCGCTTTGCACCGAAAAGCGTGCCAGAGTCAATGGTCTCTAAAGTCGTCAAACTACATGTCTACGAATCCAGTTTTTCGATACGAACCCGATCGTATGTCCAGAGTTGGATTCCGGCGGGCCGTGCACAAAATCACCCGTTGAGTGGGACCGTGGGGCCCGTAAAACGACGTCAGATTCGACTATCTCAGAATTGGACCAAACTTGGCATACAGGACCAAAAAAACGATACGGTCCTGTTGGCGCAATTTTCGTCTCGATCTGATGAACGTGCACAAAGTAATTGGAGAATTTGCAAAGTGCACGATACGGGAAATTTTGACGGATACGCATCAAATTCGTCGTGCACACGCGACCAATTTAAATTTCGTCAAAGCCCACACGACCACAAAGCCGTTACGCAGCTTTCGATCCTTTCGGTTCGCGACCACGTCGTCCCGATTGGCGTGACGCACGTCATGTGGGACAGATTTTAAGTTTTGAAAACAGATTTTTGGGAAACTTTGGAATTCGATTTCTCGACGCTCAGTCGATGATTTCAAATTCCGCAAGAAGGGTTGTGAAGCCCTACATGTTGTCTCTAACTTTGTTCAAGTAGAATTTTTATTCTGGCACTAGATCGATTGGAATCGATCTTCAAACTCGGATGGTTGGACTGCTACTGGTTCTGTTTCGGAACAGAATTATTACGGAACTTGGGTTCAATTTCTCGTCTAATACAGACGACTTCGATTTGAACTAAATGACAGAGATCAAAGTTGGTTAGGTTGTGAGCGTACCGGAAGAATCGGTTCCCAAAATGGTCGAGCGAGCACGACGGAATAACCCCGCAAAGTCGGCCCCGCGGATGGCTGCCGCTGTGCTGTCCTGCTCTTGGCTCGCCTCACGCGTGCGGGTCGGCGGCGACCTGGCCGGCCGGCGGTGGCCCTCTGCGGCCGCGCGCACGCCGGGGTTGGTTGCCAAGGTCGGCGCTAGGGTTCTCTTGTTTTTGGTTTTCCTCTCGATCTCTCATCTCTCTGTATATATATTTCGAACTGGACTCGAGGGATTACTCTCGGCTGGGCCGAGAGTTGGCTCGGGTTTGGTTAACTCTCTCTCTTGGTTGGATAAGGATCCTTTGCAGCGCACACTCTCGGGTCCCTGTTCTGCTGGTTGGGATTTATTGTTGCAAGTTGCTGCAACAACAACACATGCATGCGTTCATACATAGCTTAGTCAAAATTGTAGTTGGTTGCCATCAGCTAACTTCACTTGGTCGCATATAACATGGCCAACCATGTGGAGCCATTTATACAAAAACTATTGATTGGGTAATGAAATAAAAACCCATGAATGATATATGTATATCCTGAATTGAATTAAAACATTCATTTCATTTCATTTCATTTCATTTCAATTCAATTCAATTCACTACTACACTATATAATCATAATAATAACAGAGGCCACCACCATTTGCACTTGTTGCTTTAGGCAGTGGTACAGGTCATATTTGGAAGGCAGAGTGTTTGTTGTGTACATATATACATATGTACATCTTGATAGAGAATTAAATAATAATAACTATTAATAAATAATTTATATATCTAATAACCACTATAATACCATAAATAGTAATAATAACCCTAATAATACATAAATTAAACCTATAATATATTTCTTGACAAAATAATATAACCCCTAATAATAAATAATATTATATAATAAAATAAAATAATAATATCGATAACGAAATTCAATAAATCCCTAATGGTTTATACAAACGTCACTGATTCTCACTAACAATAATATTTATAATATTAAATTAAGAATACTTAGAAAAATATTATTAGACCACCAATACGGGATACAACACCATCCCACCAATAAGGTAAATAATAATAAAATATTTAAAAAACTTTCGGGAAGGGGAGCTACAATTATAAACACGAAATTTCAAAATTACCCTTATTTGGGAAACTGGGTGCTACAAATAAGCAGCTTATTCATCCCACAAAGACTGCAAATTTCCAAAGTAGGTTTCCACATACATCGAAGCCATTTGTTTACACTCAGCCAAAGCCACCTTAATTTGTTGCTTTCGAGTGCCATTGCTAACAACAAATCTTTTCTCCAACAAGGTCCACAAGGGATAAACCTCCCCAAAGTACGGTAAAGATTTCTTCAGAGACAGATCAATGGTATTAAGAACCCATTGAACCAACAGCGCTTGCACGCATCTCCAATCAAGCAACTTACTAGCATCATTAACAGGTTTGACTTCAGTACCTTTCAGAAAAGTGATCTTTTGCCTAGAGATCGGGGAGAGACGTATCGACCGAGACCACTCAGCATAGTTCGGTCCACGAAAAACAATAGAGGTAATGATATTTCCTGGTTGATCAGCAGAACTCAGAAAATATGAATCCTTCGGATTAGGATAATTTGGGTTGTGTGCATCGCCACCGCCAGTCGCGACGGAGTAGCTGGACGCAGCATCATCTGCCATTACGGATGTCGGGTGTACAAAAATTTTGTACAACTCCGGCGAATCGGCCGCTGATGGACGGGGTCGGCGGTGAATCGGCCGCGATCAGGGGCGCCGGATCTGGCGCGTAGGGGCGAGCGGCCGGATGTCGGGTGTACAAAAGTAAGTACAACTCCGACAAATCGGCCGCTGATGGACGGGGTCGACGGCGAATCGGCCGCTGAATCGACGAATCCGACGAATCGGCACGGATCGGACGGATCGACACAGATTGGGTGGATCGGACGGCTCGGACGGCTCAGTCGGAGCCGGAAAGCAAACGGAGAAGGCTGCAAAAGGAGTCGGGAGACCCGCTCGATGCTTTCATGAACTCTATGGTGATTCCTGAAGTGGAGAAGCTTAAGACCACCACCACAGAGAGTATTCCAATTAAAATTGATGACAATGATAAGAAGGTCGACTCTGGAAAGGCTAATAATGGAAGGATCAGTATGGGATTCAGTCAAAGAAGAAGGATGCAAAGAAAAATTCAATGGGAAGAATTATGCCCGGTGAAGATTCCGAGTCTGGTTACGAGGATCCTGAAAATGACGAGGGTCCTGAAGAAGATGAAGACGCGAGCGGATCAGGGGTGAGGGCTGCGCGGTCGACGCTCGGCTGGTCTGCGCGGACGCGGTTGGCGCGGTCGACGCGGAAGCGGGCTAGGGTTTTTCGGGAGATGGCGGCTACGGTTTTTTTCGGGAGGCTCTGATACCATGTAGGAAATAATAATGCCTTGTTCTCATTGCTAGAGTTTGTTACAATATATATAATGTCTACATTTGGGCTTATAGGTATGGGCCATATTTACATTACAAATATAATCTAACAAGACCCGTCAAATGGGGAGCTAACCTACTAACTAAATTACCAGACTTCAATTTTTTTTTTTTTTTTACCAAACTTCAATATATATATATATATATATATATATATATATATATATATATATATATATATATATATATATATATATATGGGTTTTGGTTTTGCTAACATATCCAACGAAAGGTAGAGAATAACAGTGTACCCTAGTTTTATTTTACTAAATGCCCCTATGAAACGTTTAATGTATTATGGTGGGCGAATAAAGTTGATTCGTTAAATATAACTATACGACTATATTCTTGGCCAAACTAAATCCATATATATTTGAAATTTTTGAAACAAAAGTGTCTATACTACAAAGCTCCTAAAATTGAGTGTACATAAATTTATAATAATTTTACGGTGGCATTTAATGAAAGAGTACTTGCATTGCACTACCATTATTTTCTTTGGGTGTTATCACTATTCGCTAACCCTAACCCTCTTTTTTGTACTCTGACTAAATAAGAGCCCTCTTAGTCTCTTCTAATAGTAATAATAAGCCCTAGCTTAGCCTCTAAGCTATCCCAATATTATATGGCATGTTGATTCTCGTTGAAATTGTTCAAAATATGCTGAAATTTGTCCGAACAATCTCGAACCAACATACTATTGGTAGACCATCGACATGCTTAATACCCACAATTTGTGCACAGAAATTTACTGAAAATTATGAGCAAAATCCAGTATCTCGTTACTATTGTTTTTGCTCCAATTTGAGTCATGGTTTCGCCGCAATTGATCTCTTGTCTTTGCTGCAACTTCTGTCATCGCTCCAAACTTTCTTTCACCTTAAAATTGGGCTGGATTCCCAATAGAAATTATATTAAATGTGCCTTTGCACTCTAGTGATACATTGATGGTACCGAAAGGTGTAGTATTGTTACTAGTCTCTCACCAAATTCCTTACTTCATATCAATGTTCAGTTTCAAAACATATACATTAAATTATTGTTTTCAAAATATACAAACTTTTAATCACAAATGTGTATAAAATTCAGAGTATTTACATAATATGGAAATTACTGAGATACCCAATTTGGGGTTGATTTTTATGAAAAATCCACCCGCAGGGTGTGGGTTTTATGAAATACCTAGAATTATATATTTCCACGTTAAATATTCCAAGATTTTCTTTAGATGCCCTGTATTTACAAAACTGCCATTTTGATAATACCATAACTACTCCTTCGCACAAATTTGGTCATATATATGTATTTGAATTCACAAACTCAGATTTGGATTGCGATTTTCATCGTCTTCTTCTTCACGAGAGATCTGAATTCCATTGCTTTCATCTTCAGCATAGATCGCAAAGATCGTTCGTAGTTCACTGTGCTTTTCTTCAGTAGAACTCCGATCATCGCTCATCATCATCATCATCATCTTCGTGGAGAGATTTAAAAATTTTCGACGATTATGTCAATTGTGGAGAGAAGATCTTCTTCTTCTTCTTCTTCTTCTTCTTCTCCATAAGAGTTAGCATCGTTTTGAAAGAAGAACAGAAAAATCTTGAATCTTTATTACTGAAAAAAAAATTTCTACAAAAAGAAACAAGAAATTAGGTTTGTCAACTGTTCTCCGTCATTTTAACGTGGAGAATGGCCATTCCCTGTGATTTTAACACGGAGAATGACCGTTCTCCTGCATTTTAACACGTGAAATGATCATTCTTTGTGATTTTAACTCTTCGTGATTTTAACACAGAGAATGGCCATTCTCAGTCATTTTAACACGGAGAATGACAATTTTCTGTCAATTTAACACGAAGAATGGTCATTTTTCGTAATATTAACACGAAAAATTGCCATTCTCCGTGATATTACCATGGAGAATGGCTATTCTCCTGTATTTTAACACGGAGAATGACTATTCTTCTATATTTTAACACGGGGAATGACCAGTTGAAACTATGGAGGGCCATAACTTTTGACTGGGATGTCGAAACGAGGTCCGGTTTGTCACAAAAGAAGCATATTTCCGAGGAGCCTGAGATAAACGGTTTTACCATTTATCGTCTTTTTAAAATTTTAGAATCACAAAAAAATGATGCTTTGATCTCCATTTTAACACGGGAAATAGTCATTTTTCGGTTTGTCGCAAAATGGCCATTCTCCTGCATTATAACACAGGAAATGGCCAGTTGATGCTGCTGATGATGATGAAGTGGGAACTGATGATGACGACATGTTGTGAAGATTGTGAATGGAGAGTCACCAACGAGTTTCTGGAGTAAGGTTTGAAAATTTTGGAGGAGAAAACCTATATTCGAAAGTGAGGAGCATATGAAATAAGAGGAAGAATTGAAACATTTTTTTGAAGAGTAGGTTTCGGGGATGTTTTCAATAAATTAGAAGGGCAAAAAGATCATTTCGAACCCTTTTATATATTTTTCACTAATTTTGGGCACGCGATAAAATATTATTTTGCAGTGGGTTTTTCATAAAACTTTTGTTGTTTTTGGGCATTTCATAAATTTTCCCTTACATAATTGTACAATTCTTATTCGATGTTCGGTTTGGACCGAAACCCAAATCAAATAATTTTTTAAAAAAAATCGACACCGAACGATTTTTTTTTAAACCGAACCGAATCACTTATTTTGGTTCGGTTAGGTCCGATTTTCGGTCTAAAAATGAACCCTACTCACAATAAGATGCCTATGTCATAGAAGAGTATGTTTCATACGTCTTGCATGCTCGTCCCCTTCCTTCACATACAATACATACATACATACATACACCTACCTCTCTTCCACCAAAGAGACAACCCTAACCCTAACCTCCGAGGAAGAAATGAAGAAATCTACTGCAGCAAGATTGTACTTTATTGGTAATAATATAGAACGTCTCGTCAGAAAACACTGTCGCTCGGAGAAGCACCTCTCCATGGAAGAGGCACTCCACATGTTCGACAAATTGACTGTTGCCAAGCACCCCATCCCCGACGTCTCCACCTACAACATCCTCTTCACCTCCATTACTCGTAAGAACAACCCACCAATATCCTCCTCCTCCAACTTCTTCCCGACCATCTTCTCCTTGCTCGACAAGCTCAACCGTGCCGGCACCTCTCCCGACACCATCACCTACACCATCTTCATTGACTTCTGCGGCCGGTCCAACAATGTAGAGCTCGCCTTCGCCGTCTTCTCATGCATGCTCAGACGCGGTTGGAATCCCGACATCATCATCCTCAACTCTCTACTCAACAGGCTCTGTGTCAAGAAGAGTTACAGCAATGCACTTATTCAATTGATTTAATTTGATGTTTTCGTTTAACTTACATTATTGATGTGTTATATATACATTGGATTAGTTACAAATAAGTGACTTACCTTTTTAAAGTTTCTTTACTTCTCAATTAAGTATATGGTTTTTCATTGCCCACGTGTATGTCAAAAAAGTTGTAAAACCTTGTTAAGTTAAATGATTAAGGATTAATTACTAAATTATTCACATAGTTGCATGGGGAAGGGAGAAGCCCTAGTTTTATAGCGATCTTGTTTGACAACTTATTACTTGCTAGAAATAAATTTATCGACCCCGATGACGCTATATCCTCATCTTTGCATGCTGGATTTACATATAGTGTTTTGTTCTTTGTGCACATGACTGACCTTTTTTTGTTTTCTTTCCTTACCGACGCTCCACAACGACTATTATGTATAGAATCGTATTGATTATGGATGCACATCCCCAGGCTCTATTGAGGATAGCTTTTGAGCTTGTTGTTATTAGACAATGTTGTGAGGGGATTCTCAACTTACATTAGTAATTAGGCTCACATATGTAGCTAACAAAAGCAACCCCTAGGACTTCTATTGCATGGTATGCTTGCCTTAGTACGATAGATTGTCTTTTCTTATATGCTTGATAGCTAGTTTACTCTCATGTCTTTTCTGCCTCCTCAAAACATTGGTACCGTGCTCCGATGCTTGTCTTTACATTTCTGCTTTACTGCATTTTTTTCTTGTATTTTTTTTTTTTTTGCGTTCTGTGGGCTTTGTTTGTGACATTCTGCTTGGTGGGGTCTTACTTATGATTTCATATTTAGGGTCCGAGAAAGTGGAGGTTCCATATCTCTAGCTTGATGGCCAGGATGATAAGCAAAGGACGCTGGTGCCAACACATGAGTGATTTTTCTGTTTATGTTAGTTGTTATCATTTTAGTAGCGCTTAACCGATGGCATTTATTAGCCCTAGTTGTTCTGGGAGTCTGTTCCCATTTTGCTGTTAAGACTCTTTATTTTGTATATGTATATTTATGTACCTTGATCAAGTACTTAGACGTGCTCAACTACTAGACTTCTTATGTATTGCTAGCTTATGGATTGTAATATGTTAGGGCATGGGCCTTAGTGCTTTACTAATATCATGATCATATTGTCTATGTTCTTACTTATATAGATTATAGATTTCTTGTAGGTCATAGGTGGACTTTGCATGCTAGATTAAACCCAGCATAGTATATTACAGTCGTGACCTAATTTCGGGGTATTAGAGCATTTTATAGTACGTACTACATAGTTGGCCATGTTACGCCCATGTTCTTCGTATTCGGTACTAGGTGTGACGTTGACCGATACGCATCAGTATACCTCAACTTATACCTGAACAATGTTTAAAGGGTCTTTCGTTGCAGATATGACCATATGGTTCTCGCCTTGTATGCATAGTTGGATACTCTTGCTAGTCTGGTGGTATTGAAGAAACTCTCTTTTGACTGCTGTAGAAAGTTATTGCTAAATCGGGTTTGTTTCTTCTTTGCAGGTTGATTTAGCCCAGAGTTAAATGTAGTGTGACATTCCGAAGACGGACAGCCTTTGGATGGCATAACAAGAAGATATTTATCTTGCACCTGTGTTTGTAAGGAAGTTGTCTTTATGTTTGGCACTAGACAACAGTGATCCTGAAGGATGATTTTCTGCTTCCAAGTTTTTTTTTTCTCTTCTCCAAACATGCATTCATTGTTGATTTATTTGATGCGGAGAAAGCCTAGCTCTCCTTTGTCACCTGCCCAAATTTTACAGTGATGGTGGGTTTGGTTGTATGCAACTGTTATTGTAAACGAGACCAAAGTCTTTGTTATTGTTGTTGTTGTTGTTTTATTTTGTTGTTATTGAATTTTCTGTATTGAAATGTTGTTAGTTCAAATTAAGATAGTATTCGTTCAATCTGAAAAGAGAAGATAGTCTAGGAGCTTCATTTTAAGTGATACCTTGTAATCATAAACCTTAAGGATCTACTTTGCAATGCTATTTTCGCCGGATTTGAGGAATTTTTGAGCTTGCCGTTTCTATAGTATTTAAAAAAAAAATATCATAAACCTTAAGAGCTTGTTTGGTAATTTATTTGAGTCCCGGGTTTCGTGGACTCAAAAAATTCTCCAAAATCAGTAAAGTATATTTTTGAGTGTCTTTATAGAGACCATTTTTGTTCACCCACCAAAACTAGGGTGTGTGTTCACTCTCCAACAAAAAATTGACACGTGTCATCCAAAAGTAAGCACATGACCATCATATGTTCATTTTTATTGTAAAACATAGGAATCAAAAAAAATTCAATCACAAAAATGAGGAACACAATCCTGTGGCAACTATAGCTGTCAAGACGGGCCGGCGGGGCGGGCCGGTCCGTAACCCACCATAACCCACCATTTGGCGGGACGGGGCGGGGCGGGCCGACCCACCATTTTGGCGGGTTGGAAAAATTCCAACCCAGCCCAACCCACCGGCGGGCCGCGAGCTATGCGGGCCGGCCCGCTTAATTTTTTAATTGTTTTTAATTATTGTTTAGTTTCTTAGAAGGGAAAATTTTATATATATAATATTTTCTACTCACTCTCATATGCATCAAATTACAAGTAAAATACAAGAAACATTATAATAGTAGATATTTCTTTAAATCACCTTCATTGATGTAAATAAATGACCAAATTTAATATTTTATACGTCATTACGTGCATTAAATGAGAATTTTTATCATTTATAATACATATCTCATATATGTGCTAAATAAAAAAATTAAAAAATTTATAAAAATAATAGATGGCGGGCCAACCCACTTGGCTCGCGGGCTAGCCCACCGCGGGGCGGGCTACTAGGGGCCAGCCCACCTAGGCCCGCCTGTTTGGCAGGCTCCTAAATGCTCGGCCCAACCCACCTTTTTAGCGGGTGGGGCGGGACGGCCCGGCCCAACGGGCTTAGCCCATTTTGACAGCTCTAGTGGCAACATTTAGGCTATTAACTCTTTTGACATACATCAAAAAGAAAGCTCAGGAAATGAAGAAACCCATTGCATCATCAGCATCGTTGTCTTCCTCCTCCTCCCTCCTTTCCCATGCATCAAGCTACTTTCTTCGTAATATAGAACGTCTCGTCAGAGAGCGCTGTCGCTCGGAGGAGCACCTCTCCATGGAAGACGCACTCTATCTGTTCGACAAATTGACTGCTGCCAAGCACCCCATCCCCGACGTCTCCACCTACAACATCCTCTTCACCTCCGTCACTCGTAAGAACAACCCACCTACAACATCCTCCTCCTCCTCCAACTTCTTCCCGACCATCTTCTCCTTGCTCAACAAGCTCAACCGTTCCGGCACCTCTCCCGACACCGTCACCTACGCCATCTTCATCGACTTCTGCGGCCGCTCCAACAACGTACACCTTGCCTTCGCCGTCTTCGCATGCATGCTGAGACGCGGTTGGAGTCCCACCATCATCATCCTCACCTCTCTGCTCAGAGGACTCTGTGTCAAGAAGAGTTACAGCGCCGCAGCCCAGTTGCTCGACAAAATGCCTCAGCTGGGCTTTGTGCCAGACGTTGTATCTTACACTACTGTCATAAAGGGTCACTGCGAGAGCGGAAACATGGACTTGGCAATCGACGTACTCAGGAAAATGCATGCCGAACCCAATGTGTTCACTTACAATACAGTCATCAACGCTCGTTGCAGACAAGGAAATATGACTAGCGCTTCTGAGCTGTTCGAGGAGATGGTCAGCATGGGAATCCAGCCGGATGTCGTTACGTACACTAGCATTATTAGAGGCCATTTGGTTATTGGTTGCTGGAAAGAGGCCAGCAGAATCTTTAAAGAGATGGTCGGTAGAGGACTCGCACCAAATGCTGTAACATTTAACACGTTGATGGATTATCTTTGCAAGCAAGGGAAAACGATCGAAGCACATAATCTACTCTATTTGATGGTTAAAAGAGGGGAGAAACCCGATAAAATCACGTATAATGTACTACTGCATGGATACTGTCTCGAAGGCAGGTTCGAGAAGGTGGACGAGTTACTCAGTTCTATGTCTCGTGAGGGTCTAAGGCCCGACGTCCGTAGTTACAATGCTTTGATTGATGGGTACTGTAAGAACGAGAAGGTAGATCAAGCTATGGATGTGTTCAAGAAAATGCGACAAGAAGGAGTGCAGCCGGACACTTTTACTTACAATATTTTATTAGATGGACTTTGCAAGATCGGAAAATTGGAGGAAGCTGAAGATCTCTTCCGTCAAATGGTAACTCAAGGTCCCTCTCCTAATATTATCACTTATAACACTTTGATTGATGGACTTTGCAAAATTAGAAAAGTGGTGGAAGCTGAAGATCTCTTCCGTCAAATGGTAACTCAAGGTCTCTCTCCTAATATTATCACTTATAACACTTTGATTGATGCTCTGTGTAAGATCGGAAAAGTGGAGGAAGCTGAAGATCTCTTCCGTCAATTGGTAACTCAAGGTCTCTCTCCTAATGTTGTCACTTATACCACTTTGATCGATGGACTTTGCAAAATTAGAAAAGTGGAGGAAGCTGAAGGCCTCTTCTGTCAAATGGTAACTCAAGGTCTCTCTCCTGATATTATCACTTATAACACTTTGATTGATGGACTTTGCAAAATTAGAAAAGTGGAGGAAGCTAAAGGCCTCTTCTGTCAAATGGTAACTCAAGGTCTCTCTCCTAATATTATCACTTATAACACTTTGATTTCCGGATTTCTAAAATTAGGAAAATGGGAAGTAACTTCTAGATTGCTGGAGGAAATGAAGGATCAAGGGTTTGAACTTAATGTTGTGACATTCAACACGATAATTGATGCTCTATGTAAAGAAGGAATGGTCGAAAAAGTGTATAAATTGTTAGATGTGATGATTCAAAGAGGTTTGGAACCCAATGTAGTAACATACAGTACCTTAATGGAAGGATATTGCCTGATACAAGAAACAAGTAAAGCATTTAAAGTTTTTGAGCTAATGCTCTCACGAGGTCATAAACCAGATACAGTTACTTACAACATCTTGATCAATGGCCTTTTTAAAGAAGGGTTGTTGGATGCATTTGATGAGTTGTTTTTGTCGGTGAAGAAAGATTGTTACTCTTCAGATTCTGTTATGCTTAATGCTATTGTTAAGGGCTTGTTGGAGAATGGTGAAGTAAACAGAGCTTTGGGGTCTCTTTCAGAAATGAATAAAAGAAAATTTATCCTTGAGGCATTTACTGCGTCCTCTATAGTGGATATACTCTCAAAGGATGGACATTGTCATCATTATATGAAAATGCTTCCTAATTTTTCTCAACATTGTGCAAAGAGTAATGGGATTAACATCGACTCGTCGATATCATCCTTGATACATAAAATTTCCAGGTAAACACCAAAATGGAGTTCATATGAAGTTTTTCACTGGGAAGGGATTGCATGCCATCTGATCTCGACATGTCATCTAATGGGACTATTCAATATTCACCACAATTACATGGTAAGATTTCGTGGTTAAACTTATTGCTTTATTATATTCAGCAATGCACTAATTCATTTGATTTAATTTGATGTTTCCGTTTAACTTACATTATTGATTCGTTATATATATGTTGGATTGGTTACATTAGTAATTAGGCTCACATATATAGCTAACAATAGCAACTCCTAGGACTATTATTGCATGCTATGCTTGCCTTAGTACGATAGCTTGTCTTTCCTTATATGCTTTATAGCTAGTTTACTCTCATGTCTTTTTCTGCCTCCTCAAAACATCGGTACTGTTCTTCGGTGCTTGTCTTTACTGCATTTTTTTTTTCCATGTATTTGTGTTTTGCGTTTTGTTATCATCTTAGGCTTCTTTGTGGCATTCTGCCAGGTTGCTTATTATGATTTCATATTTAGAGCCTGAGACAGAGGAGGTTCCAGACTTCTAGCTTGATGGCCAGGATGATATGCAAAGGACGCTGGCGCCAACACATGAGTTGTTTTTCTCATTATGTTGTTATTATTTTAGTAGCATTTAGCCGATGGACATTTTTTTAAACCCTAGTTGTTCTGGGAGTCTGTCCCCATTTTGCTATTAAGACACTTTATTGTTTATGTCTATTTATGTACCTTGATCAAGTACTTTGACGTGCTCAACTACTTGACTTCTTATATATTGCTAGATTTTAGATTGTAATATGTTATGGCATGGCCCTAGTGATTTACTTATATCATGGTTATCTTGTATACGTTCTTACTTGCTTGATTGGTATATGTTATAGATTGCTTGTAGGTCACAGGTGGACTTTGCATGCTAGATTAAACCCAACATAGTCTCTTGCAGTCGGGGTATTAGAGGATTCTGTAGTACGTAGTTGGCCATGTTGCACACATGTTCTTCGTATTCGGTATTGGGGTGTGACGTTGAACGATATCTATCAGTATTGGCCAATATTGTAAACCTCAAATTATACCTGAACAATGTTCAAAGAGTCTTTCGTTGCTTGAAATGCATAAAGTTTTCCAAATAATCTAGAAATTAGACACCGAAGGCCTAGTGATTTATCCATTATTTTTGAATTTTTTTAACAGGGCACAACATAAATTACTCGGGCTAGCCAAGTATGGGGCCAACCCAATTTTGTGGAATTTTTATTCAGGATAGTAAATTTTTTACTAGTGGTTGCCCCCATCCAAATTCAAACATTCTAAATTTTTATTGAGGTTTTGTTTTCCCTCATTCCTTCACTTCAAAACCCTAAACTTCTTCCTAATCCTTGTTAACGCCAAAATATCGTAGTGTAGTAACATAAAATAGGTTTAGGATAAACTTTCGACGGATTTCTAAAGTTTCGAACCTATTTTAGGGTTTCAAACTTTGGATTTTCATCGATAAGCGCGACTGGAAAGACTCAAGGCTGTAGAAATTTTCTACACATGTATGTAGAAAATATACATGAATGTATAATTTTTTACAATCCTGACAATATACAGGATTATAGAAAATTTATAAAGTCCTGAAAACATACAAGACTATAGAAAATTTATATAGTCCTGATTGGATCTAGAATTTATGAATGTTATGATAAATGACATGCAATCTTTTGGAAGAACTATCAAATTTTTTGACAAAGGACTATCAATTTTTTTTTTTTTTTTTTACGATCTTAAATGAACATCTTCTATAGTACTGTCTAATTTTTTGATAGGCCATTATGTATTTTGGGCACTTCCGATTAAATTTTTTGAGTGACATACTTGTAAATAAATAAGTAAAAATGGACAACCCTAAGTAAATTTTGTAGTGTCTATATAAATGCTCTTATTTTGCCATAGAGCTGGTTAACCGTCATGAGCAATTTACTAAGTGAATAAAAGAAGACTAACATTATTTGTATTCCTACTTATGTTGCAACTTACGTGACATGTTAAATGATGTGGCATGTTAAATGATATTATGTGACATCTAACATGGTATATTTTAATAAAAAAAAATAATAATTATCCAATTCTTTTAAAGCCATACCAGTAAAAGCAATAGACTATGTCTCCTTGAGGCACCTTCAACATACCACATCCTTTCCTCTCACTATGATTATGCTGGCAGAATAGTTCTCTAGTTGCCTGTAATTGGTGACTATATCTTAGGCTTTATGCATTAATGTGTCTGTAGCTTTGATGCTCGGATTGGTCAGTCTATCTAGCCTCTTTCCATTTCGCCTCTACACTTGGGACAAATTTTCAATCATCAAATCCATTTTAATGCGAAGATTTGTGAAGGCGAGGCACTTTGTAACCACCAACTACTGATGTTTAAGCTCTGACTAATTTTCTAGTAGGTAAAACCGGGCGCAAGCAATCAAAACATGTATTACATGACGAAAGTGAAGGTCACCTAACATGAAAATTATCATATATATTACTGCATTCATATTAGAAATGTAAAGCTATCTTGGTATCAAGATATATTCTAATTCTCTTCCAAGTTTTACAATATTTGATGGACTGCTTTCATCTGTAATAATTTATAATAACATGCGATATATTTTTCCTTGATTTATTACCTATTTTACCAATTAACTCTTCATTATAATTATGTTGACATTGGATATTGTTGGAACAATGATATATTTTTCCTTTCCTTTCCTACACCAACCAAACATAGGAAAGAAAATTTGATAGGAATTCTACTTTCCCATCCCCATGGAAAATACATGGGAATTGATTTCCTTTCCGTGAACCAAACGAGGCCTAAATATTGGTACACAATTGTTTCACATATCTTCAGACAGATGTACCAAGCTAACTACAGCTGAAGATTCGCCACTTTGCAACCTAAAATCACATAAATTTATGAACACCCCCATATATATAGTCTCACCAGACATACAACTGATATGTCACTTCAAAGATTTGGCTAATCCTCATGCTCCATATCCAAATAATATGTTTCCTACCTATGAATATAATTTATCATCATCACCATAGTCATGGTTATCATCATAAAGATCACAAGTGTCTGGCCAGGACAGCTAAGCACAAACAAAGCCCAAATGCCAATTATATGGCAAGGATGAGAAGCTATTTTATTCATCCCAGTATCCCACACTTGGGGCACCAAAACATGGAAATAACATTACCAGGAACTCAGGAAGATTAATAAATCCATGTCCACTTACAGTGAACCACTACTATCCATTAAAAAGAATCTCAAAGTTGAGTCCTCATATTCTGGAATCAAAATGTAACCGAGTTCAGACTACATTCGTTGCCAAAATCCGAGTGATCCAGATCTTAAAGGAACTTCAAAATTGGTCATAGAGATCAACCAAAAGGAAATAGAAAGACAATAATTTATCAATTAATTGGCAAATAATTGATACAAGAGTAGGTAGTGTAGGATTCAGTAACATTGATTGAACAAAGTGATATCAGCCGGAACTAAACTACAGCCTTCTTGGGATACACAAGTGACCTGAGTTACAAAACATAGCTTCATGTATGCAAAACAAAATTCATTGGTAAAAATCTGACCCAGTCTACTGGTAATTGGGGACCTCTCAAGGTCAGAGCACCCAAGTTCATACTTTCATGATGAGTGGTCCCTCAGCACACACACACACACCTCAGTAAACAAACATTATAGCAGCAATTCACATCATGTATAAGAACAAATACCCACAAAAGAAACTCATTTCTTGATGACTCCTCAAAAACATGAGCAAACCACTTGGAGTTCTACTGAACAGATTAAAAAGAAAAGGTTTATTTGATGTAAACAAAATGCATTAAGAAGACGTCGAAGATCAACTACAGGGCCGGTCCTAAGTTAATGGGGACCCTAGGCAAATTTTTAAAATGGGGCCCATATATAATATAAAAAAATTGAACTAAAAAGTGATACAGCCAAAGCTAGAACCTAGGACCTCTTATGTACAAGTATAACAAACTACCACTACACCACAAATGTTTTATGATAAAAGAGGATCATATTATATATTAGTTCTATTTTTAATATAAGATTACTAATATATATATATATATATATATATATATATATATATATATATATATATATATATATATATATATATATATATAAATTAATTTTTTTGGGCCCCCAAATTTCATGGGGCCCTGGGCGGTCGCCCTGGCCGGCCCTGCCAGTAGTCCAGTTCTCCGGTCCATGGCCACACTTAAGCTTCAAACTCTCTCGATTAGCTATCCCACCCCCATATAATCCCTATGGGTTGTGGTTTAACGCCATCTCGTGCCGTTAAAATGATTAAAATGACTAACTACATAATACTATCTAATTAAATACATATCGATAATTTAAAAATTAATCATAACAAATCTCATATTAAAATAATATTAAAATTATATTTAAAATATTCTGTATATATTAAATTTTTATATATTTTATTAATAATATGATTGATTTCTTTTTTGATACGTCCAAGAGAAGATGGCCACACAATCACGCACAACACAAGGTTTCCATTTGCTACCCACCCACTTTCTCACAAACAGAGCGTTGTTCCATACACACACCCACCTCTGAAGAAGAAGAAAGGAAGAAGGAAGAAATGAAGAAACCCACTGCATCATCATCATCGTCGTCGTCATACTTTCTTCTTCGTGGTGGTAATGTAGAGCGTCTCGTCAGAGAGCGCTGTCGCTCGGGGAAGCACCTCCCCATGGAAGAGGCACTCCATCTGTTCGACAAATTGACTGCTGCCAAGCACCCCATCCCCAAAGTCTCCACCTACAACATCCTCTTCGCCTCCATCACCCGTAAGAACAACCCACCTACAACATCCTCCTCCTCCAACTTCTTCCCGACCATCTTCTCTGTTGGGATCTTGTGATCCTGACTTGTATATACCAGAATTTCTACCAGGAATCGTCATCAGTGATCAATACAGAAGCTTAACAGAGAAGAATTGGGGAGAAAATCTAGGTTTATTGATAATACTGGAAATGGAAAAATACAAGCAATGCAAGAATTGGAAAGATGCAGGAAGAAGAACAGGGAAAGCTTGGGTAACAATTCTCTCATGCCTCTCTATTCAATTAACAGCTATTTATATAAAGGATACTTTGGTGACGTGGCTTGCATTTGTCATGTGCAGGTGTTTAGGCTGCCAATGATGAGCTGTCCTCTGAGGCTGCTGAGCTGGACTGCTAGGCAATTCCTGAGAAGGGAATAACTGCTAAACCAACTGTCCAGTAATGGACATAGCTATGTGCCTATACACAAGGGCACGTATCAACTCCCTTCCCCTTAAATTGACCTTGTCTCAAGGTCAAAATGGGGATACGTTTGAATGAACTTTTCATAGGGCACCCAGTGAGCAAATTCTCTGCTTGAATGCTTCCACTGTACCAGAAGATCAACTGCAGCTTGATTGCCTCTCTTCACCATCCTTCTATCTAGTATAAAGTCAGGTTCCAGAATTTGAGTTTCCACTTGAGTAGGTGTTCCAGTATGAACCTCTCTAGCAGAGCTGACCTTTTTCTTGAGTTGGGAGACATGGAACACAGGGTGTATTTGAGACCCTTCAGGCAGGGCTAGCTTATAGGCTACTGAACCTATCTTAGTTAAGACTTCATAGGGGCCAAAATATTTTGGTGGTAACTTTTGAGGCCTTCTTTGCCCCACTGAAACCTGTCTATATGGTTGGAGTTTGAGAAAAACCCAGTCACCTACAGCAAATTGTCTGTCAGTCCTTTTGGTGTCTGCTAGCTTCTTCATCCTGTCCTGGGCCAAGTGCAAATTGTCTTTAAGTAGTTGCAATGCATTATCCCGAGAGTTTAGGGCTTCTTCAACACTCTTGTCTTGAGGGGGGTCTAGAACATAAGTGAGGAGATGTGGGGGAGCTCTGCCATATACAGCTTCAAATGGGGAAATTTTTGTTGAAGTATGCCAATTGGTGTTAAACCAAAACTCAGCCCATGGCAGGAATTTGCTCCACTCATGAGGTTTGTGCCCACAAAAACATCTCAAGTAGGCTTCAATACTCCTGTTGGTGACTTCAGTCTGCCCATCAGTTTGAGGATGGTAGGCAGTACTATATTTCAATTTAGTTCCTTGTGCTTTAAAGAACTCTTGCCAAAATTGGCTAGTGAAGATGGGATCTCTGTCACAGACAATTGATTTGGGCATTCCATGCAATTTGAATACCCCTTCAATGAAGACATGAGCCACCATAGCAGTAGTGTATGGATGGCAGAGGGCAAATAGGTGGATGTATTTAGTTAGTCTATCCACCACAACCATGATGGTTGTTTTGTGATGACTGCTAGGTAACCCTTCAATAAAATCCATGGAGATGTCCTCCCACACCCTATCAGGTATAGGTAAGGGTTGTAATAAGCCAGCTGGAGAAATATTTTCAGATTTATTTTGTTGGCAAACCTGACAAGCCTGTATATGTTTCCTGACTGCAGTCTTCATCCCCTTCCAATAGCAAGTCTTCTTGAGCCTCTGTAATGTCTTTGCTACACCAGAATGACCAGCTTGGACATGATCATGGTGTTCTTGTAGCATGGTAGCTGCAAATTCAGAGTTGGGATCAATAAGGAGCCTGTTCTTGTAATACAAGAGACCTTGTCTCATAGAGTACTTATCAGTGTTAAGACTTCCTTGTGCCCATTTGTTCAACTGTTCTTTGTAGTAACCAGAATGTTGCATTTGTTCTTGAAATTGATTCAACCAATCAGCTTGCACCACAGTGACTGCCTTCAATGTAAGATCTTCCCTCCTAGACAAACTATCAGCAGCTACATTCTCCTTGCCCTTCTTGTATTCTACCTTGTAATGGTAACCCTGTAGCTTAGCTATCCATTTGTGTTGAGCTTCTGTCCCCATCTTTTGGTCTAACAGATACTTAAGTGCTTGATGATCAGTCTTGATAATGAACTCTCTACCCCACAAATATTGACTCCATTTTTTAATTGCTAAGAGGATGGCCAGCATCTCCTTCTCATAGGTAGACAGTACCTTGGTTCTTCCCTTTAACCCCTGACTCAGGAATGCTATAGGCCTGCCTTTTTGCATGAGGACAGCTCCTATTGCTTCTCCTGAAGCATCACATTCTAATACAAACTCTTCATTAAAATTGGGCATACTAAGTACAGGAGGTTGAGTGAGGGCTAATTTCAGTTTCCCAAAAGCAACTTGAGCTGATTCATTCCATTTAAAAGAATCCTTTTTGAGGAGATCAGTGAGTGGTCCAGCTATTGCTCCATATCCTTGGATGAATCTCCTATAGTAGCCAGTAAGCCCTAGGAATCCCCTGAGCCCCTTCAGTGTAGTGGGAGTGGGCCACTGCTCTACTGCTTCAGTCTTTGTGGTGTCTACTTGAATGCCTTCCTCAGAGATTACATGTCCCAAGTACCCAACTTTTTTTAATGCAAACTGGCACTTGCTCTCTTTGATCTTCAGATTGAACTCTGATAACCTGTAAAAAACCTTTTCCAGGTGCACTAAATGGTCTTCCAGGTTACTGCTGTAGATTAGTATGTCATCAAAAAATATGAGAACAAATTTTCTCATGTAATCCCTGAATATAGAGTTCATCATGGATTGGAATGTGGAGGGTGCATTTGTGAGTCCAAAGGGCATTACAAGGAACTCATAGTGTCCCTCATGAGTTCTGAAAGCAGTTTTAGGGACATCTTCTTCCACTACCCTCACTTGATGATATCCAGCCCTTAAGTCCAGTTTAGAGAAAAATTTGGCTCCATGTAGTTCATCAAATAATTCATCTATGAATGGGATTGGAAATTTGTCTTTGATAGTGTTTTGATTAAGGGCTCTATAATCTATACACATCCTCCATGTCCCATCAGCTTTTTTAACTAAGATGACAGGGGAAGAATAGGAGCTTGTACTAGGCCTAATGATTCCACTAGCTAACATCTCCCTCACCTGTTTTTCTATTTCATTTTTATGTATGTAAGGATGTCTATATGGCCTCTGACACACTGGCATAGCCCCAGGTAACAAGGGAATTCTATGGTCAAATTCCCTCTTGGGTGGTAAACCTGTGGGTTCATCAAATAGATGTTTGAAGTTGTGCAGTAGAGGAGAAATGGATGGGTGTATACCTGTAGTAGTGGTTTGGCACTCTACAGAGGAGAGTTGAATAACATAGAATTGATTTCTTTGCCTGAGCTCATTCAAGTCTGCTTCAGATAGGCTATGCTTGTCTGCCCCCAAGCCTTTGAAAGCTTGTACTTGTCCACCTTGCTGAAAAACCATGGTGAGATCTTGGAAATTCCAGAGGATGGTTCCCAGAGTCTTGAGCCAATTAGCTCCCAACACCACTTGGCACCCTGTGATGGGAAGTTTGAGTAGATTCACCTGTAGCTTCTTTCCCTGGCAGTCAATTAAAACATTAGGACACATGCCTTGGCTCTGTAGTTTCTCCCCATTGGCTACCAGTACTTCAAAAACTTCATTATTCAAAGTATTGAGCTTCAGTCTTTCACTAAAGTTCTTGTCAACAAAACTATGAGTAGACCCAGAGTCCACTAGCACTATAACTGGCTTGCCTTGTATGGTCCCTCTCATCTTCATGGTGGAATGTTGGCTTGTCCCTGACAGTGCTTGTAAGGAAATGGAGAAGGATTCTGGAATATCTTCATTCTGAGCATTTTCTTCCTGGTCATCCTCTGCAGATAGCATAAACAGTCTCTTCTCTTTACATTTGTGTCCCTTAAACCATTTTTCTTCACACAGGAAGCATAAACCTAAATTCTTTCTTCTCACTATTTCAGTAGGGGATATAGTGAACCTTCCTGGAGTCTTTGTAGAAGTCCCTGTGGTGTTTGTATACTTCTTCCCTGTATCATTAATGTTTGCAGGTAGAGCTGGTGGGGTTGTCACCACATTTGTTGCAGGAGCAGTCTTGTATAAGTGTGTATTACCCTTGTAATTCCTCTTGAGAGCTAAGAACTTAGCCTCATACAGCTTGGAAAGTTGCATGGCTGTTAACAAACTTCTGGGACTGGCTAATTGCAGCTCATACCTGATCTCTTCTCTCAAGCCACCAATATAGTGACTAATGAGACAGATCTTGTAGCCCCCCTTCCCAAATTTTTAATATTTTAATATTTTTTTATTATCACTATTATCGAGGATATTATTAGAAAATATTATTTTATTATAACTGGCTATATTACTATAGTGGTAATTGAGAATAAATTATTTATTATTAATAGCTATTAGTATTTTATTTCTCTATCAAGATATATATATATAAAATATATATAATATGTGTGTGTTGTATAAATGAATATATAATAAATATGGATGAATACTTGTATATATAAATATGTATTGAAGGGGTGTATATATGTATAAATATATAAATGTATGTGTATATATATATTTATATATTAATTCTTGTGTTACAGTATAAATTAATTAGTCTAAGTTCAATGTTCATATACAAACAAATGTATTACTGTTTATGAATCCTTGTATGGAAAGAGCTGATCAAGGGAAGCTGTTGAGGCTGATAATGTAACCTTGACTCAATAAAGCAGTAGACATCAAATTGTTATCCAACTTGAGCTACTTTTTAAGGATAAATGAACAAAGAGGAATAAGAAAACAAATAATAATAATAATTCTAAATCCCAGCTTAAACTCTTAACCGGCCCGCAGCCTAGGCCCCAAGCCATGCCGGCCCACATACAAACCCAGCTGAACCAATCCATCGCTGTGTTCCCATACCCGAGCCTAACTGATGTGAATATAGATATATATATCAACGAGAAAACTGAGCGCTAGGAGGAAACTTGCGCCAACACCCAAAACCCTAACCCCGAGTATACCCAACACCCCATCGCGATTCCAGCCGCCTGGGCGCACCCCCGCACGCGCGCAGAGGGCCACCGCCGGCCGGCCAGGTCGCCGTCAACGCGCCGGAAGCAGCGCACGCACGCGCAGACCAGTGACAGCAGCGGGCTTCAGGCTGCGAGAGCGACTTCGTCGCGGGTTCTCGTCGCGCACACTCGATCGTTTTGTGATCCATCAACTCTGGTACGATCCCGACATGACCCTCTCCAAACCTGTTCTTTTACTTCGTAGATAGATGCCCTCGATCGCTCGTAAGATCGACCCAAAGTCGATCGAAAAACCTGCTTAAAGTAGGACACGAAACAGCCCCAACGCCCTGTTTGGAAGCCGATTTCTGGACAGCAGTTTGTCGAACATAAAAATCTAAATGAAGGCAATTATAGACAACCCATACGAGTTCAAAACCTCTCTTTTACTTTTATTTTTCATCCATTAAATCCTTGTTAAAACTATTTCAAAGTTTTCCAAAAATCTGTTTTCAAAACATTAAAATTGTTCCACACGACGTGCGTCACGCCAATCGGGACGACGTGGTCGCGAACCGAAAGCATCGAAAGCTGCGTAACGGCTTCGTGGTCGTGTGGGCTTTGACGGAATTCAAATTGGTTGCGTGTGAGCGACGAATTTGATGCGTATCCGTCGAAATTCTTCGTATCGTGCACGTTGCAAATTTCTCAATTACGTTGTGCACGTTCGTCGGATCGAGACGAAACTTGCGCCAACAGGACCGTATCATTTTTCTAGTCCTGTATGCCAAGTTTGGTCCAATTCTGAGACTGTTGACAAAATCACCGTTTTGCGGGCCCCACGGTCCCACTCAACGGGCGATTTTGTGCACGGCCCGCCGGAATCCAACTATGGACATACGGTTGGGTTCGTATCGGAAAACCGGATCCGTAGACATTTAGTTTGACGACTTTAGAGACCGTTGACTCTGGCACGCTTTTCGGTGCAAAGCGGGTCCAACGGCGGACATCGTTTTTGCCCGAAATTATCGTTTTGCCCCTGTGTCCAGAATTGGACTTAAGGACAGGCAATCCTAGCTAATTTGACTATTCTGAGATCATTGGTATTGTTTATTTCAGCTTCCGGGGACGGTTGTATGGGCTTTGACCATTGTGGCATAATTAGTGGTACAGATTGTCGGTTTCACCAGCAGAGGACCACAAGCGAGTACAGTTTATTGTTTGCATTTCGATATTGATCTTTACTATATTTCATTGATTAGTCATTAGTTATGTGATTATTTTCTATTATAAATTGTTGAGTCGGGAATGAGAAGTACCAAGGATGTGTGATCTGACCTTAGACCGTGTAGACCGTGTAGACCGTGTTGCATTTATTTCTTGTAGACCGTGTAGACCGTGTTGCATTTATTTCTTGTAGACCGTGTAGACAGTGTTTTATTTATTTCTTGTAAACAGTGTAGACAGTGTTTTATTTATTGCATTTAAACTGTGTAGTTAATGATTATTATTCTGTAGATAGTGTTTCTTTACTGCAATATTAACTGTAGACCGTGTAACTGTAGACCGTGTAACTTTAGACCGTGTAACTGTAGACCGTGTAACTGTAGACCGTGTAACTTTAGACCGTGTAACTTTAGACCGTGTAGACCGTGTCGCATAATTGTCCCGAGACCGATCACATATCAAAGGTACTTCTAACAGTCGGGGAGAGTATTTTGTGTCTATTTACTTACTATTGGTTTTTATATTTCATGTTTATTTTCAAACCCATGATTGATGTCTAACCTTTGTTTATAGTCATCTTCTTTATTTGAAATTGCATTCAGTGAATTGTGCTCGTTCCATTCCTGACTGGAAACCAACATTTTCAGGTTAGCCGTGGATTCACTTAGCTTGGGGAGTGACGGGATCACTTGCAGACAAAGCCTAGAAACTAGCTAGATAGCGAAGTTGTAGTCATTCCAATAGTTGTACAAGTTTATATTTTTCCGCAAATGTAAATCTTGTGATTATTGTAAGTTAAATTAATTTTTGTGATTGAGCAGTATTTGTGATTTTGATCTTCATGGCCGTGACAGCGTTCTACCGCCGACACTGCGGCGTAGGCTGGCTTGGACACGTCTCGTATCCGTTTTAAAAAAAAAAAGAAAAAAAAAACGGGAGCGGGTCGTGACAAGTTTTTGTGGTGGCCCATGCAGGTCAGTCTTCACAAATCTTGTGAACTCGTGATAGTACTTAAGTTAGCCGTACTATTGCGAGCCTGCGACTAGAAATGCTCATTCACAAGTTAGAAATTAATTTAATTTACGAAAATGACTAGGACTAGGAGTCCCTTATACAAATTTACCGATGGGTAGTCTAGGCCATGGAATTTAGATGAGGAGTAATTAATTATGATAGTTTATCAGATCCCCATAGGTACACTATTACCTCTTGGTATGGCGATATGATCTAAAGTGGATAGATGATTCTCTTGGTGAGGCAGAGCTTCCTAGGAGTAATGATCTAACCTTGATAAATTATCCAATTCCTTCTCCTTACCTCTTTAGATATCATCCTCACATCTTATTCCAAATTGCCTATTTAGTTCCTCTTTGCCCTAAGAATTATTATTTTACTATTATGTTATCCGTATACAGACTTTGAGTTAGTTTCGAGTCAAAGTTTTCCCCGATGGTTTGAATGCATATGAAATAGATACTAGGATGTTTGTATTTCTTTTGTCCCCAAATATTTCCTTCCTGTTCAATCCCTTTATTTTAAGGGTTGTGATTGATAGGACAAATGCTTACGCTTTAGTTCATGGTCAACTTGTTTGATTCTCTAGAAGCTCATGAATATTTTCAGATATAGTTAGAGAAATGTTAGTTAACTTATACTGGCAGGATAGCAGCGCACTGTCGCCATTTATCTAAATTTTGGAGACTAGGGATTCACTGCAGCCAGCAGCGCACTGGCGAGACACGACCCCTGGAGTTGAAAGGAGAATTAGGAAAATATCGGTTATAGAAATTGCTAGAGATATGACTAGTGGTCCACTCTTGATCGTAATTATCCTTGAGCCAATATTGGATAGAGTTAAGTAAAGTTCGATTTGTATCATATTTGAGTTACGAAACCAAGGATTACCACAGCCCGATTTTACGGGCGAGGCATAGTCCTCGGTGAAATGACTTCAGACGTGATTACAAATTAAGGATACTATTGAGGATAGGACAGTGCCCTGTGTGTTTTATAAGATCCGAAGCCAATATTAGTGGAAGTTCTGCAAGTTAAGTAGCATGCCTCCCAACCTAGCATTCCGCGGTCCTTGTGCCCTATTGACGAGAGAATTAACTGACACTAATAGGTTACCCGGAATATGGAATTTAGAAGTCCATAACCCATTGGTTGACCAAGGTCTTACGAATAAGAAGATAGTAGGATGACGGTATAAGCAAGAACACCAGGTAGGGTTTGATTCTCACAGAACTCGAACTATTAGTGTCTCTTTTCAAAAATCTTGCGTACTTGTATTTTGACTATCTTGACCAACGCCGCAATTACAGCCTAGTTTTGCAAGCTCACTCTGTTTTCGAGCTTGATTCAAGACATCTGTTTAGTGGGGACGCCTGCTAACTTATTGTCTAATCAGAATCAGTGTATTATGGTCTGATCAGCCATGATGCATTTGGTTCGCTCTTTGTTCAATTACACTACGTGGATTGAGATATAGATGTCTCTAAGGTCTCACCCACGACTGCATTGACAAGTCCTCTTGAATTATATGTTCGCCCTTGAATCACGAAATTGTATTCAGTAACATCTCCCTTGAATTCTTTATTATTTTTATCTTTCCCCAATTTGGAAAGCCGAAAGCTCGTGATGGTAGAGAGATACAGGGTATTCCCATGGCTATGATAATGGTAGGCACAAGTGTAGCTACCAACGGCCAGTCCTGTGATTGAGTTACTCGTTCTCCTCTCGACCCCAAACTGTTATCGGGACTTTCAAGCCATCTCAATTTGAGAATGATTAGGACTTCACCCTTAGTCAAATGCCAACCTAGGAGACTACCTATTCTCAAGAAACCAAATGTCGTGAGCCTCTAATTATTAGCTTGAAGCTTGCCTTGACTAGCAATCCTTAAACCTTAACCCAACCTTTCCTCGACCAAGCCCACAGTTTAGACATAAGATGAATAGACAAGAATAGGGACAATTATTTACCGTGACTATGGTAGATGCTCATCCCGAGATTGGATTCCAACAAATATTACCCTAGTTATGTAAATTTTTTTTAAGACCTAACTAGTGTTGGAACACCACAGTCACTAGCTTAGCCAATACCATGGCTTATATACCCTGTCATATTATGATCTACCAGTTGTCAACAGCAATACATGATCACTACAACCCTTGTGACCATAGTCTGGCAGGTTTGACCAGATAGAATTTCTTGACTCAATTGTTAGAAATCTTTTCTTATGTTGTGCCTTGGAGTTGGTTACCCCATCGGAAACTTGTATACTGTGGATGAGTAGATCGTTCTATTTTATCGACCAGGTGTCATTGTACACCCTCGATTTCCATCTATTAAGGAACGATCCTTGACTCAACTTAATTTACAGTACTCCGTACGTCGTGCCTTATTCTTTGTTAACAAGAGTTGAGGTACGATATCCGAGCTTTGTAATCCTTTTAACCTCATTATTCCTAAGACCATGACTTATCTTCTAAGGTGGGTAGACTGTAAGCTTCCTAAAGTTTGGAATAAACAAGGATTACCTAGTGATTAAAATAATTTCCATTAGGATGATAATTAGTACCCTATAGACTCCCACTTTCCATTTAGATCATTTTGTGTCCCCGGCCGTGTCATTAATATTTGGAGCACAAGACCAGCTATTACCTTCCAACAAATTTCATATACCAAGTTCTAGACGAGTCCACCTTCATCTAGGTATATCATGTCCCACTCAAGCCCGTCCCCTTGTACTATATTTTTATGGTACGACTTTCAGGTAAAAAGGACTAGCTATAACCCTTACCATAATAGCGGTAGGTTTCCCGACTTCTATTAGAGACTCAACCTTGACTCAATTCATTCGACCCAATATATGGTTGTGGCCTACTAGAAGTCCACTACGCACATGCCACCAGTGTGCCACTCAATTGAGTCTTTTCGTGCTACTTAAAACACAAAAGTCACTGAAGGCACATTTTGAGCTTTAGGGACCTAGCTAACCGATCTGACTAGCAACTAGCCCAATCCCGTGGGTAAAAACCTATTCTAAGATACCCAAATCTAGTAGGCATAGTTTTATCTTGGGATCTTGTCCAGTCCACATAGATTGAAGTTCAAGATTCATCCAACCGACGATTGATGTCCAATCAGGAACCCATTAAGACCCAATAAAATCCATCCATGCGAACCACCATTTTTGGAATATAAAACCGAACTATTTGAGATAAGTCCCTATACCCTTTATGTTGTCTCCCCTTCTTAGTATGTGAAGTCGTTCGTAACCCTTATTTCCTCTGCTTGGAAGTCGTGATACGATCTGGTATTGCATTTATATCTCTTACTTGTGTGTTTTAATAACCACGAAAAAGATCACAATCTTGACTTCTCCAATTCCGTTCTATTTTTGAACCTTGTTCGGATTAATTTAGAGAACAGATTTTCCATAGTCCACAGATTGCAAACCTCTCTAGGAAACGAAGAGTTCTTCGATTTAGCAAGTGACTGGAACAGAGTAGCCCAATCTAGTGAATAAGTAAAGGGCTTATAAACTTTCTTTCTGTCTACATCATCGGATACCCTCTACCGCTTTGGGAGCTCTATATTCACTCTCGATTATTTTCTTATCTTCATGCCTTCCCTATTGTAGAGTGACGAATGGTCATGCTTAGTAGGACCTACCGATATTCGTAGCTACTTGTGTAATTTTGCTTGTTAAGATTTTGGATTGCTTGATATAGGAGAGGGAATAGGTGCTATAAGCAGCAGATATCTATTGGTAGAAATTTAGAAAGTAGTTGGAAGATTGTAAAGTTTTAGTGACGTAGCTTACGGGAGTAGTGTGTTCAAAGGTGGGTAGAAGTCCTCGGAGTGTCATAGTTACAGAATGGCTAAGAGGGGATATAAACTATTTTTGAGGAATAAAAATTTGAGGAGATTACGGTAATAGTAGATTTCCTCTTTGAATTTTTTTGGAATAGTTATGAATTTAAATTTCGAGGACGAAATTATTTTTAAGGTGGGTAGACTTGTAGCCCCCCTTCCCAAATTTTTAATATTTTAATATTTTTTTATTATCACTATTATCGAGGATATTATTAGAAAATATTATTTTATTATAACTGGCTATATTACTATAGTGGTAATTGAGAATAAATTATTTATTATTAATAGCTATTAGTATTTTATTTCTCTATCAAGATATATATATATAAAATATATATAATATGTGTGTGTTGTATAAATGAATATATAATAAATATGGATGAATACTTGTATATATAAATATGTATTGAAGGGGTGTATATATGTATAAATATATAAATGTATGTGTATATATATATTTATATATTAATTCTTGTGTTACAGTATAAATTAATTAGTCTAAGTTCAATGTTCATATACAAACAAATGTATTACTGTTTATGAATCCTTGTATGGAAAGAGCTGATCAAGGGAAGCTGTTGAGGCTGATAATGTAACCTTGACTCAATAAAGCAGTAGACATCAAATTGTTATCCAACTTGAGCTACTTTTTAAGGATAAATGAACAAAGAGGAATAAGAAAACAAATAATAATAATAATTCTAAATCCCAGCTTAAACTCTTAACCGGCCCGCAGCCTAGGCCCCAAGCCATGCCGGCCCACATACAAACCCAGCTGAACCAATCCATCGCTGTGTTCCCATACCCGAGCCTAACTGATGTGAATATAGATATATATCAACGAGAAAACTGAGCGCTAGGAGGAAACTTGCGCCAACACCCAAAACCCTAACCCCGAGTATACCCAACACCCCATCGCGATTCCAGCCGCCTGGGCGCACCCCCGCACGCGCGCAGAGGGCCACCGCCGGCCGGCCAGGTCGCCGTCGACGCGCCGGAAGCAGCGCACGCACGCGCAGACCAGTGACAGCAGCGGGCTTCAGGCTGCGAGAGCGACTTCGTCGCGGGTTCTCGTCGCGCACACTCGATCGTTTTATGATCCATCAACTCTGGTACGATCCCGACATGACCCTCTCCAAACCTGTTCTTTTACTTCGTAGATAGATGCCCTCGATCGCTCGTAAGATCGACCCAAAGTCGATCGAAAAACCTGCTTAAAGTAGGACACGAAACAGCCCCAACGCCCTGTTTGGAAGCCGATTTCTGGACAGCAGTTTGTCGAACATAAAAATCTAAATGAAGGCAATTATAGACAACCCATACGAGTTCAAAACCTCTCTTTTACTTTTATTTTTCATCCATTAAATCCTTGTTAAAACTATTTCAAAGTTTTCCAAAAATCTGTTTTCAAAACATTAAAATTGTTCCACACGACGTGCGTCACGCCAATCGGGACGACGTGGTCGCGAACCGAAAGCATCGAAAGCTGCGTAACGGCTTCGTGGTCGTGTGGGCTTTGACGGAATTCAAATTGGTTGCGTGTGAGCGACGAATTTGATGCGTATCCGTCGAAATTCTCCGTATCGTGCACGTTGCAAATTTCTCAATTACGTTGTGCACATTCGTCGGATCGAGACGAAACTTGCGCCAACAGGACCGTATCGTTTTTCTAGTCCTGTATGCCAAGTTTGGTCCAATTCTGAGACTGTTGACAAAATCACCGTTTTGCGGGCCCCACGGTCCCACTCAACGGGCGATTTTGTGCACGGCCCGCCGGAATCCAACTATGGACATACGGTTGGGTTCGTATCGGAAAACCGGATCCGTAGACATTTAGTTTGACGACTTTAGAGACCGTTGACTCTGGCACGCTTTTCGGTGCAAAGCGGGTCCAACGGCGGACATCGTTTTTGTCCGAAATTACCGTTTTGCCCCTGTGTCCAGAATTGGACTTAAGGACAGGCAATCCTAGCTAATTTGACTATTCTGAGATCATTGGTATTGTTTATTTCAGCTTCCGGGGACGGTTGTATGGGCTTTGACCATTGTGGCATAATTAGTGGTACAGATTGTCGGTTTCACCAGCAGAGGACCACAGGCGAGTACAGTTTATTGTTTGCATTTCGATATTGATCTTTACTATATTTCATTGATTAGTCATTAGTTATGTGATTATTTTCTATTATAAATTGTTGAGTCGGGAATGAGAAGTACCAAGGATGTGTGATCTGACCTTAGACCGTGTAGACCGTGTAGACCGTGTTGCATTTATTTCTTGTAGACCGTGTAGACCGTGTTGCATTTATTTCTTGTAGACCGTGTAGACAGTGTTTTATTTATTTCTTGTAGATAGTGTAGACAGTGTTTTATTTATTGCATTTAAACTGTGTAGTTAATGATTATTATTCTGTAGATAGTGTTTCTTTACTGCAATATTAACTGTAGACCGTGTAACTGTAGACCGTGTAACTTTAGACCGTGTAACTGTAGACCGTGTAACTGTAGACCGTGTAACTTTAGACCGTGTAACTTTAGACCGTGTAGACCGTGTCGCATAATTGTCCCGAGACCGATCACATATCAAAGGTACTTCTAACAGTCGGGGAGAGTATTTTGTGTCTATTTACTTACTATTGGTTTTTATATTTCATGTTTATTTTCAAACCCATGATTGATGTCTAACCTTTGTTTATAGTCATCTTCTTTATTTGAAATTGCATTCAGTGAATTGTGCTCGTTCCATTCCTGACTGGAAACCAACATTTTCAGGTTAGCCGTGGATTCACTTAGCTTGGGGAGTGACGGGATCACTTGCAGACAAAGCCTAGAAACTAGCTAGATAGCGGAGTTGTAGTCATTCCAATAGTTGTACAAGTTTATATTTTTCCGCAAATGTAAATCTTATGATTATTGTAAGTTAAATTAATTTTTGTGATTGAGCAGTATTTGTGATTTTGATCTTCATGGCCGTGACAGCGTTCTACCGCCGACACTGCGGCGTAGGCTGGCTTGGACACGTCTCGTATCCGTTTTAAAAAAAAAAAGAAAAAAAAAACGGGAGCGGGTCGTGACAGATCTCAGGAACCCCTTGTATTCTCTGTGAAACTCTCTGAAATTGGGAATTATATTCCTGAACATCAGAGTCCTGTTGTAAGTGTTTGAGATCAATAATATGGTCTATGAACTGGGAAGGCCCAAATTCCATTCTAATACTTTGATAGAAATCATCCCAAGTTATAACTCCATTTTTGAGTTTTAACACCCACCTCAGCCAATATGCAGCTGTGCCCTTGAGTTGGACTGAACACAACTTCACTCTGTCGATTTCCAGAGTTTGATAAAAACTGAAGTAGTGATCTACTCTCATTAGCCATTCCTCTACATCACCTGTGCCATCATACTCAGGTAATTTGAGCCTGTGTGGAGACTGTCCCCTGTTTTGATTTTGAAAATTGTTGGGAACATTGTAGGGAATGCCCCCAGCCTGTATAATTGGCCTTGGGGGAGTACATAAAATCCCTGGGGCATTTGCTGGTGGTGTCCTCATGTGTTGTATGGGTGTTTGCTCCCCAGTGATCATGGCAGTGTTCATCACTGGAGCATTGGCAGCCCCCATATGTGTATTATGAGTATGCATTGGAGAATTTGGTCCAGGAAATTGTGAGACAGGTGGAAATTGCGGAAACATTGGGGATTGGATCATATTTGAGCTAGAACTTTCCCCATCTCTACGAGATCTGGATAATTCTTCCAACATCCTTTCCATCCTTCCAAATCGATCTTCGATCTGATCAATTTTGGCAGGAAGGCCTTCTAACTGGACCAATTTGGTCGAAAGATCTAGCACAGTACCTGACATGGCTCCCATAGTGCCTTCGAGGGAGAGGATCCGTTCGTTGTCGACGTACGCTCGCCTCCCTTCAGATGCTAACCCTCCAGATCCGCCGGTGCCGGAGCTGCCCTCCCGGCTGCCCTCCATTACTGGATCCAGAGGCTCTGATACCAAGTTGTTGGGATCTTGTGATCCTGACATGTATATACCAGAATTTCTACCAGGAATCGTCATCAGTGATCAATACAGAAGCTTAACAGAGAAGAATTGGGGAGAAAATCTAGGTTTATTGATAATACTGGAAATGGAAAAATACAAGCAATGCAAGAATTGGAAAGATGCAGGAAGAAGAACAGGGAAAGCTTGGGTAACAATTCTCTCATGCCTCTCTATTCAATTAACAACTATTTATATAAAGGATACTTTGGTGACGTGGCTTGCATTTGTCATGTGCAGGTGTTTAGGCTGCCAATGATGAGCTGTCCTCTGAGGCTGCTGAGCTGGACTGCTAGGCAATTCCTGAGAAGGGAATAACTGCTAAACCAACTGTCCAGTAATGGACATAGCTATGTGCCTATACACAAGGGCACGTATCATTCTCCTTGCTCAACAAGCTCAACCGTTCCGGCACCTCCCCCGACACCGTCACCTACGCCATCTTCGTCGACTTCTGCGGCCGGTCCAACAACGTAGACCTCGCCTTCGCCGTCTTCTCATGCATGCTCAGACGCGGTTGGAGTCCCAACATCATCATCCTCAACTCTCTGCTCAATGGACTCTGTGTCAGGCAGAGGTACAGCGCCGCAGCCCAGCTGCTCGACAAAATGCCTCAGTTGGGTTTTGTGCCAGACGTTGTATCTTACAATACTGTCATAAAGGGTCACTGCGACAGCGGAAACACGGACTTGGCAATCGACGTGCTCAGGAAAATGCATGCCAAACCCGATGTGTTCACTTACACTACAGTCATCAACGCTCGTTGCAGGCAGAAAAAGATGGGTTGTGCTTCTGAGCTGTTCGAGGAGATGGTCAGCGTGGGAATCCAGCCGAACGTCGTTACGTACAATAGCATAATTAGAGGCCATTTGGTTCTTGGTCGCTGGAAGGAGGCCAGCGGAATCTTCAAAGAGATGGTCAATAGAGGACTCACACCAGATGTTGTAACGTTTAGCACGTTGATGGATTATCTTTGCAAGCAGGGGAAAACAATTGAAGCACATAAGCTACTCAATTTGATGGTTGAAAGAGGTGAGAAACCCGATAAAATCATGTATACTGTACTACTGCATGGATACTGTCTTGAAGGCAGGTTCGGTGAGGTGGATGAGTTACTCAGTTCTATGTCTCTTGAGGGTCTAAGGCACGACGTCCGTAGTTACACTGTTTTGATTGATGGGTACAGTAAGAACCAGAAGGTAGATGAGGCTATGGATGTGTTCAAGAAAATGCGACAAGAAGGAGTGCAGCCGAACTCTATTACTTACAATAGTTTATTAGATGGACTTTGCAAGATCGGAAAAGTGGAGGAAGCTAAAGATCTCTTCCGTCAAATGGTAACTCAAGGTCTCTCTCCTAATATTGTCACTTATACCACTTTGATTGATGGACTTTGCAAGATCAAAAAAGTGGAGGAAGCTGAAGACCTCTTCCGTCAAATGGTAACTCAAGGTCTCTCACCTGATATTATCACTTATACCACTTTGATTGATGGACTTTGCAAAATCGAAAAAGTGGTGGAAGCTAATGATCTCTTCTGTCAAATGGCAACTCAAGGTCTCTCTCCTAATATTATCACTTATAACACTTTGATTGATGGACTTTGCAAGATCGGAAAAGTGGAGGAAACTGAAGATCTCTTATGTCGAATGGTTACTCAAGGTCTCTCTCCTAATATTATCTCTTATAACACTTTGATTTCAGGACTTCTAAAATTAGGAAAATGGGAAGCAACTTCTAGATTGCTCGAGGAAATGAAGGATCAAGGGATTGAACTTAATGTTGTGACATTCAACACGATAATTGATGCTCTGTGTAAAGAAGGAATGGTCGAAAAAGGTTATAAATTATTAGACGTGATGATTCAAAGAGGTCTGGAGCCCAATGTAGTAACATACACTACCTTAATGGATGGCTATTGCTTGATACAAGAAACAAGTAAAGCATTTAAAGTTTTTGAGCTAATGCTCTCACGAGGTCATAATCCAGATACAGTTACTTACAACATATTGATCAATGGCCTTTTTAAAGAAGGGTTGTTGGATGCATTTGATGAGTTGTTTTTGTCGGTGAAGAAAGATTGTTACTCTTCAGATTCTGTTATGCTTAATGCTATTGTTAAGGGATTGTTGGAGAATGGTGAAGTAAACAGAGCTTTGGGGTCTCTTTCAGAAATGAATAAAAGAAAATTTATCCTTGGGGCATTTACTGCGTCCTCTATAGTGGATCTACTCTCAAAGGATGGACATCGTCATCATTATATGAAAATGCTTCCTAATTTTTCTCAACATTGTGCAAAGAGTAATGGGATTAACATCGACTCGTCGATATCATCCTCGATACATAAAATTTCCGGGTAAACACCAAAATGGAGTTCATATGAAGTTTTTCACTGGAAAGGGATTGCATGCCATCTGATCTCGACATGTCATCTAATGGGACTATTCAATATTCACCACAATTACATGGTAAGATTTCGTGGTTAAACTTATTGCTTTATTATATTCAGCAATGCACTAATTCATTTGATTTAATTTGATGTTTCCGTTTAACTTACATTATTGATTCGTTATATATATATATATATATATATATATATATATATATATATATATATATATATATATATATATATATATATATATATATATATATATATTGAATTGGTTACAGATAAGTGACGTACCTTTTTAGAGTTTCTTTACTTCTCAATTAAGTGTATCGTCTGTCATTGCCTACGTGTACGTCAAAAATAGTTGTAAAAACCATATTATGATATTTTTATCATGCATTTAAACATAAGATCAAGCTCAAATGGAATATGTTTTAAGATGTCGTTAGAGCAAGCTTTCTTGATTATTTCATGGTTCGTATCAGTTTAGGGATCGTTATAACTTATAAGACCCTTCTTATTGGTTTTGGTATCAGTTGTTTCAGAACGCACTTTCTGAACTTTTGGCATGGAAAAGTAAAAAAAAAAAATATTAAAAACCCAAAGAAATTTGATACATCAAGGCATAACTTTATGTATTATTTATGTTATTTTTCCATATTGATTTTGAATGACATAATATTTTGCATCGTTGAATGAATCAAAGAAACACAATATTTGAATTGACATGTATATATAGAGGTAGTTGACTATCCTTCTCTTCCTTTTCCCTTCCCTTCCCACTTATTCTTTTCATCTATTATCTTTTTATTTCATTGTATTAAATTCTATGCCTTTGCATCAAAACTCTATACAGTTGGTAAGGGTTATATTTTTGTATTATTCAACATGCTCCCAAATAGATTGAAGATATACTTTTATGGGTTGAGAGTTGGATTGAAGATCTATTTTTGTATTATTCAACATGCTTTCCAAAGAAATTGAACCTGGGTTCCTTGGGGTTGTTTGGATAGAAAGAAATCCTTGGAAGTTTAAATTATCTAAGAAAAGAACTCACCTATGTGTATGAACTCACCATTTCTTGGGAATTTTTCTTTGGAGCTACGCCCCAAAGGGGCCTAGCAATTATTTTAGTTGTTATTTCGTTCTCGTCTCGGATTATTGTCGTCTTCCACTATGGCTTGATACCCACTTAGTATAGTTATATTCACCTGATAACATGCTTAATTAGTGATCACATGATGTTTTGAGGTTTTGTTTTATATGTATATGCTTTTATCTGCTTTCACATATACACACTTTTACATACTTTCCGATTTCATTTACGTGATGCTTGGCTAGCATATGTATAGTTTTCGTGACTGTTTTATACATGATAGCATGGTAGTTAAACTGTTATATACATGATAGCATGGTAGTTAATTGCCTATATGAGTGGTGTAGCTTAACCCTAGTGGTAGGGTCGTGGACCTGTGTCTAGAAAGTGACCGAGTGCTACTGATTGCATGTTTGATATAAGTGTCAGTTCATTTTTAATATACTAGATAGGGTGGGATACAGATAGTATGTCGGTTTGTGTAATATGAGTCAGAACTGGTACACACTAGTGTATCTCGATCGTCATTGTTTATGAGAGATTTATTTTTCCTGTCTTCCCGACTTGCTAGACCTGTCATGTGTGTCTCGCCTTATGATCGAGCTGGTGATCATGTAGTGCCTACTTGCTCAGCACGTCTGACCATGCTACCCCTGATCGGATGGACACGTACATCCTTGTAACCTCATGATAGTATCTATCCCTCGACATACAAGGTCGATATTTCGGATATCCACGATTCAGGAATCAAGTTAAATGATTAAGGTTTAATTACTAGATTATTCACATAGTTGCATGAGAAAGGGAGAATCCTTAGTTTTATAGCGATCTTGTTCGACAACTTATTACTTGCCAGAAATAAATTTATCGACCCGATGACGCTACATTCCTCAGCTTTGCGTGCCAGATTTACATATTGTGTTTTTTTTCTTTGTGCACATGACCGACCTTTTTTGCTTTCGTGCCTTATCGACGCTCTACAACGACTATTCTGTGTAGAATTCTATTGATTATGGATGCGCATCCCATGCTCTATTGAGGATAGCCTTTGAGCTTCTTGTTATTAGACTATGTTGTGAGGGGATTTTCAACTTACATTAGTAATTTGACTCGTAAGAAAAACCCACCTACAACATCCTCCTCCGACTTCTTCCCGACCATCTTCTCCTTGCTTCGCAAGCTCAACCGTGCCGGCACCTCCCCCAACACCGTCACCTATGGCATCTTCTCCTCCGACTTCAAGAGATGGCGATCAGTTGCTCCGTCATCAAGATTAAGTCCCCATCCCAGCTCTTCGAGTTCCATCTGACCTGGATCCTGGCCATGTCATATATAGCCAAGTTGTGGAGTTGGACCCAATGAGATGGGGTCCGCCGAGCAAGGGTTTTCTCCCCTTTAATCTTAGTCTAACAGTACAGATATGTCGTACTTCTCTCTGTGGAGAATCCCACAGATCTCTCTCTATCTCCCTAACGAACATGTACCCCTCACATTCCAAGTGATGATTGTCATTAATTATTGAGAGATAGGTTCCCCTGAATATCACCCGGACCAGCACCTGGGGTTGGTACCACATCCGTTGCTAACAAATCCTCCTCCATCCCAGTCGGGTGGGCCTGTTGGGTCGCTGCCTGGGAGAGCACCAGCGCCCAGGCCGGGTCGTCCACACAAAGCACCTCCTCACTGGTAGTAGAATGCCCCCCCACACCATCCCTCAAAGGTCTAGCTCGTCGCTTTCTATTATAAACTATCTTCTTAGAAGATCTGCCATCCCCCCGCTCCTTACTCCCCGTAGCCACCATGCCTCTGGTGACCATAGTCCTCTGCGCCGAAAAGGTGATCATAGTCCCACTCAAGGGATCTGGCTGGGGTGAGACAGTGAGGCTCAGTCCTCCATCCTCCTCCAGCAGTGGGTCCTCCTCCTGCATGTCATCCTCCCCTCTGTCGACCTCGGAACCCAATGCCGGTGATGTGCCAGGCACCTCACTAGTTGGTGGATGCGACCCCACCTGGGGGCCTCCTGACGGACATGCACTGTCCAGATGCCCGAAGCAAGCACACTGTGAACAGGTTGGAGGAACCCATTCATACTCCACCTTCTGGATTAGCACCTCTCCAGAAGGTACTTCATACTCCAACAGACTCGGTAACTCCCTTCCAGCCTGGATCTCGACGAATATCCTAGCATACATCAGCCTCGATCGGAAGGCTGTAGCATCATCAGCCTTGATTGGGGTGCCCACCAAGCTAGCAAGTCGCATCAGCAACGGAATACTCCAGAACCTGACAGGGAACTCAGGGAAGCGTATCCAAACATGAATGGCATTCAGGACTTCCTTTTCACATCTTAGGTCTGGGGTCCACTCCTTCAAAATGATAAGCCTGCCATCGAACGTCCAAGGACCACCTTACAGGATCATGGTGACATCCTCTGCTAGCCCAAACTTCACGTAGTAGAACCCATTTTCTCTAGCAAATATCTCCATCCTGCCCTTCGGCTGCCAGACCCGCGCCACATATCCCCGGATCTGTCCATAGAATGGCTTGTTACCCAAGACGTATAGAACCAGTGTGTTCTCCCAGAAGGCAGTCACCTTCTCAATCTCCTCAGCAGGAAACGAGGCCCGGAAGCCACTTCCTACCTTTTTCGGCGGCACGAACTCCATAAATGTAGGATTTTTTTGTCCTACTGGTTTGCATATATCCGCACAGGATCTACCCGCCATCCGGGGAGCCGCCCCATGCGGCCTGGGGACAACCCCCGAGGGAGTTGACCCTAGACCATGACCACCCAGGTTCACCACCTTGCCCTTCCCTTTTTTCGCCGCAGACGCCTTGGGGCGCCAGCCCACCGATCTTCTAGTAGACGCCACAGGACCTCGGGCCCATGTCCGCAACCCCGAACCCTCGTCCTGTCTCCTGTCTGTAGAGTAGTGCGCCTTTTGGTGGCTCTGTGAGCCCCCCCACCTTGCCCCCAGTCTTGGCCACACGACGTCGCGTAACCGTCGTCCATCCGCCTCCCTCCATCTGGCCACCCTGAACCCCAGATCCGAATTCGAACGTCGGGGCATTGGGGACGCCCGAGAGGATCCGATCCACACCCGTTGCCGTCCTTCCGTCGTCAAGCCTACCGCAGCAGCCGCTGCCTGGCCTGCCCGGCCACCCGTCTCCGCCTGGGGGGGGTGCACCCGACCCCCTCGAGTCGCCCCAAACCCCCTCCTGGCTTGGGGGGTCGCCGCCGATGCCTGGGAGGGTCGGCCCTCCCCCCTCCCCCCATCCTCCTTCTCTCCCACCCCCCTGTCACGACCCGCACCCACCGTTTGGATACGAGAACGTAACAACGTCCAGCCTACGCCGCAGTGTCGACGGTAGAACGCTGTCCTAGGTCACATCATCTAACAATATAATATTAAGCAGTTTATACTCCCCGAATGGGGGTGACATAGCAGATACAGTCTCAATCACATCTAAGGTAGAGCATGATAAGGATAAATAAACGTAAAATCCAAAGAGCTACATGAGATAGAAGTCTAAGTGTCTAAGATACAAAAACCCAGAAATTCATCTAAAAACTCAAATACAGTAATCCACAAGGTAAATACAACTCCAGACAAAATGAAATACTATCTAAACAACCTCTACTGTGTCTCCTCTAGGCTAGCAGGTAATCCCAGGCCATCTGTAAAATTTATCAACATGTCCAGTCAGGACAGGAGCGAGCACAATACATCTCAACAGTTCATAGCAGGTTAGAAAATATAATCATGCAGTAAAGTAAGATACAAGTACTGAAAGAATGCTGTATGTAAACAGAGAGAGAGAGCTGTAATAGAAATATCTACTATAAATAGAGAACTAACATGTGGCTAGTGAGTCAGAGTACAATATAGACATGTAAATGGCATAGGAGATTCTGATGCTACACTATGGAAGAGATTCTGATACTACACTACTGGTGTATTATTCACATGTCCACTTCTACTCTCCCGTACCCCCAATCAATACACAAGGATCCAATCAGGTTATGTTATGATACTATGTACAGCCCCCGAAGGGTGATAAGCCTCCGAAAGGTGATAAGCCCCCGAAGGGTGATAAGCCTCCGAAAGGTGGTAGCCTCCGAAAGGTGGTAGCCCCCGAAGGGTGGTACATAGTAGACCCATAAATGGGATAAGGATTCCAGGAAGACTCTGTAATCATAAGAGTATATGTCACAAGTGATCGAAGAATCAACGAAGCATAGTGATACGCTATGTAAGTGAAACGCACAGAACATAGAGTACCCGATGCTCCCTAAGGATAACATCTCAAAAAGGGATCCATATAGTACCAATCCGTGTGACCAACGTGACGGTACAAGTAAAGTAATTTAATGCAGAAAATAATTTCAAGCGGGATATGAAATGATCAGAGAATGTACTCGCCTGATAACCTGAACAGCTGATAAGTATAGGGGGTCCAACTGAAGCCACAGAGTCCTATTTAAAGCAACACAGGTTACAAGGTGTTCAAGTTGTAATAAATGAATCCACAAACAATCTATTTTATCCTAGGTTCTTCTAAGTCAAATTAACTCTAGGTCAACTCCGGTCAATAATCTAGTCAAACTAGGTCAAGTGTTGACTTACATTTGACTTTGGGTCAATTGGTCAACTCTGGTCAACAGGGTCAATCTAGTCTAATTATTAAAGATATAAAGTGTACTTCGTTATTCGTACGTCGAAACTTACGACACGCAAATCGAGATGAGATGATCAACTGTAAAGTTGATAATCTTATTACAGTGATCCACATGTTCATCTTGTCAATTTCAGCGATGTGAGATCACTGGAATTGGCTGATCTCAGTTTCGTTGTAGTAATCCCGAAATACGAACATTATATGAATTAATTATTAATTAATTATAAAGAGGCTAAAATCAGAGAAACTATCAACAAACATTGTCGGACGATGAAATATACATCGTCAATGTGTCCAGAATGGTCAAATTAGCTAGGATAGCCTATCCAACGGTCCAATTTGGACACAAGGGCAAAAAGGTAATTTCGGATCAAAACGGTGTCCGTGTCGGAGTCGTTTTGCACCGAAAAATGTGCAAGAAAATAAGTCTATAAAATATAATAAATTATATGTTCACGAAACCAGAATGACGATACGAACCCAACGGTATCTCCAGAATTGGATTCCGTTGACCCGATCTCAATTTGGTCCGTTGACCAGAACTTGGAATTCCGGTTTGCACGGAAATGCGTGCCGGAGTCAAAGTTCTCAAAACTCAGCAAACTACCTGTCAACAAGTCCAGAATGATGATACGAACTCAACGGTATCTCCGGAATTGGATTTCGATGAGCCGATCTCAAAATGACCCGTTGACCCGGATATTGGTATCTGACTTGCACCGAAATGCGTGCCGGATCCAATGTCCACCAAAACCTAGCAAATTATATGTCAACGAGTCCAGAATGATGATACGAACTCAACGGTATATCCAGAATTGGATTCCGATGAGTCGGCGTCAAAAAGTCCCGTTGATCCAGAATGTGGGACCCACTTTGCACCGAAAAACGTGCCAGGGCCTACGTTCTCCAAATCTAATAAATTTTATATGAAAACATGCCAGAACGACGCCACAAGTCTAATGGTGGTGTCAGAAATGAAATCCGGAGTCACGTGTTCAAAAATAGAATTTTACAAGTTGGAAATTACGAATTCGGACGGCCAACTTTGGCGTCGAATTCAACCAATCTAACAAGCTCACAATGAAACGAAACTGGAGGGGTAGCAAGAGGGTTATACCAGCTTCGCACCGAAACTGGTAGCACGCCAAACGGAGCTGCGGTGGAGGATATACAAGCTGACGAAGTTGGCCCCGCAAAACTGTCTAAATTTAATACAATTTAAACGGTCAACTTGGTGGCCGGTTTTGATGTATCAAACGATAAAATTAACGGACGAAAATTGACAGGGATGAAGGTAGATGTACCGAGATTGTGACGGAGCGAAGAAATCGCCGATCCAACGGTCGGATCTCCAGGAAAATGCGCGCGAAGTCGCTGCGACGGAACGCCAAAATGAACTCGATCTCGCGCGCGTCACGACGGGACGTCGTGCAAAACGCACGAATCGCCTCGACGGCGCGTCCCGGAGGACGGTGGCCGTCAGGGGACTCTGCGACGGAGTTCGCCGGCGAGGGGGGGCCCACGACGACGCAACGGCCGGCGGCGGCGGCCAGCGCCGTTCGCGCTGCGGGCTGTGCGGTGGCGCGGGGAGGCCGGCCTGGCCACAACGAGCGTGGGGGCGGTGGTCCGTGGCCAGTGGCGGCGGTGGCTTGGGGTGCTGATGGCTGGAAAGATGGTGATGGTGGCGGCTAATATGAGGAGGAAAGGAGGAGGAAGGAGAGTGGTGTTGGTGGCTCGGCCGACGGCCAGTGGGGTGGTGCACGGTGATGGCCGGCCTGGGGGTCGGGCCATGGGGAGAGGAGATCGGGTGGTCGGGCATGGTGGTGTTGGGAGGAAGGCTGCTGTTGTAGTTTTGGTTTTAGGTGTAGAATATAATAGGAAAAGAGAGAGAGAAGTAATGAATGAGTGAGAGAGGGAAAAGTGGCTTTCCTAGAATTTAGGGCCGGCACCATGCTGTGAGTGTGGAAAAATTAATGTAGGAAAATGAATGGAGGAGATTAATTTAGGGAATCAAATGGCTAAAATTTAAATGTAGGAAAATGCCATTCTTATGGAAATTAATTAAATAGAAATTTCCAATAAATATAGAAAAATATGTCGGAGGGTACTTGATATTTTTGGGCAAGAAAATTGAGGGTGTCATGATGGAGGGCAACATGGAGCTGGGCTGGACTCGGTGGAGCCGGATTGGATCAAAACTGGACATTGTGCAAAAATCGAATTAAAAATAGGCGTTGATGATCATGGGCAAATAAGTAGCACATGGAGATTCCTATAATGGGACACAAGTGGCGGACGGGTAGTAGGCTCAATGTGGGCAATGCCCATAATTGGGGCTGACAGGTTTTGGTCGACACGGGACCCACAAATCAAGTTGGAAGATAAATGTGACACCGTGGGGTGAAATAAAATCGGGTCACGTGTCGGAAAAGTTGTGCGAAGCAAATAGAGCACAAGATGGCGTGTCTGAGTGGGACACGAAGGTCATGGATGACGAGCGTCTCGAGTAGATCATCAATGAGAAGTTGATTTTAAGAAACTGACTGGTCTTGCGCTCCCAATTAAAAAGTCACGGTAACGTGCTGAAAATGATCAAGGAAAAGAGTGGGAAAATAAATAATAATCAAATGGTCTAAATCGACCCGAAGTTCAGCGAAGCAAAAAGAGCACAAGGGAACAAGTTTGGATGGGACACTATATACCATCATGAAGGTAATCCTGTCCACTCCAAAACTCATGAAGAAGATTTTCAGAGTTGAACATCCCTGACACTCCAAATATCAATGGCACGGAAAAATACACTTAAAGATAAATAACAGAATAAATTATTTATTGAAATTAAAATCAATCAGAAAATAAATAAAAATAAAAAAACTCTACCCGAAATTCAGGGTGCTCACACCCCCTCCCCCACCTGGAGGGTCGCCGCCGCTGCCTAGGGGGGTCCGCCCGACCCCCCCTTCTTCCCTGGCCTCCTCCCCGTCCGACGAGTGGGTCCGGAGGACGGGGGGGGGGGGGGGAGGAGGCGTGAGCTTCGTCAAGGATGATGCCCTAGCAGAGCTTTCGTTCGCAGCCATTTTAGTTATATATATATATATATATATATATATATATATATATATATATATATATATTCCGTTAATGACCTCCTTAGCAAACCCTTAGTCTGCTTGTTAATAGTGTTTTCGCCGGTTTTGTGGTGTTTTTGAACGACCGTTTATGAAAATTCCTGCATGTTAATTTTTTTGAGGCACTGGTTTTGGTCGGCTCAAAAAGTCTCCAAAATCGGTGTAATGTATTTTTGGGTGGCTTTATAAACACCCAAAATCGGTGGGATTTGAGCGGCTTTATTTTTTTATTCCATCTATATCCTCACAAAAATATATATAATTGTAACTACTGATATTCTTTCCTATTTAATTTATTCGTGTAAAAAACTTCCAGAACCGTTCGTTCGTGAATTACCAAGCATGGATTGGACTGCTGTAAAAGCCACTACTTAAAAATCATTCAAAACTGGACCCCTCATAACTGGTATTGTAAAAATACCTCATAACCGCTACCCCTACAATTGCCAGGCAGACCTTTAACAAATCCCCTATGATCAAAAGAACCCTTTGTTGCCGAACACACATTTTGCATTTGATGTGCAGCTAAAATGGTAGCAATTTATCTAAAAAGATGATTTCGAGAGCACGACGTGTATGTGGTCTTGAATCCCAGTCGCTGTCCCAAACATCAACGCCACAACCTCCCAAGTCCATCCGCGCGCGTGTGCCCCCTATTCTTGTCCCTCCAAATGCACAAGCGGTTGGTAGCATACGCCACAAACTACAAACTCGTGCATGTAGTTGGTGTTGCAAGCAAATTGTGCCAAGCAACTTGATGGCACTGCCCAAGGCCTCCAACCACATAGCCAACCCACAATCTTAGAATATACACAAAGGCTAGGTATAAAACAGATACCTAACCTAACCTAACCCACATAGCCAACCCACAATCTTAGAATATGCACAAAGGTTTATGATAACATAAGAACGACGAAGAAGATATGCTCTATATATAAAATGTATCGGGCGGTGGAAACTTTATCTTCTTCGGTACTATTACTAATGCAGCTTTTGATATGCTCTTAATTTGTTTCCCGTTTTGTAGTAAGGTCTTATTCATGTTCAAATTTCTTGTTCAGCCTACCTGTGGTAATTGATATTCTTTCTTTTTTATGTTTGCCATCAGTTATGTCATCGACAACGACGACAAGAAGCTAGATGGATCTCTACCTGATGGCCATCACCAATGAAAATAAGCCCATGCAACTGCTCTCATCATCTCGAGGATCCTACTTGGGAGTTTCAACATGTCGAATCACAATTAGTGTCTAACTAGATTGTACACATGTATTATGTTTTGATGTAACTAACACTAATGCTTGAGCAAAACACAATTGTATCAATCATCATTACAGATACTCTCAGTTTTAATGTGTATGGGAAAAAAAAAAAAAAACTGGTGCACTCTGAGTAGCCATGGATGTCTAATGCTCTCTAGCATTCCTTCGGCAATGACAAACCTGCTCTTAGCAGTAGTGAGTAAACCTTCTTCTGATATACTTGATAGCTAGTTTTACTCACATTGCGAACAATCCTCATGACTCATTATTAAAATCACTAATGTTTTCACTCAAATTTCCATATTATTCGTGGAGTCATTCTTTGTACCTAGACCAAATGGTGGAGCTTTGTTAGGAAATGTTCCAAGGAATCATCATCATCATCATCCAAGCCTTCTTCTACCATCAGGTTTGGTCGGCTATGGAGTACGAGAAAGTTGTTCAAAATAGTTTTGCCAAGCTTTTGTGTTTCAAATTCTTATTTTAGGATTAACTTAAGCCGCATAATGCTATTCTAAAATTTCTGGTTATTCATTTATAGGCCCCTGTGATTTTCTTATTTTGAAGAGGTGATGATGATGTACTTCCTTCTGATCCTACATATCTTTTGATGTTGCTCCCAATCATATCAATTGACTTTTTTTATAATCCTCATGATTAGTACTCTTAGCTTAAAATCTAAATTTGATCCGTTGAAGATAGTTAAATTTGGACGTCGACTGTCCACCCCATTTTCAATCTCTCTATAAGTTAACTGTCAAATGTTATGATAAGTGGCACATGACCTACTGGAAGCACTGTCGAATTTTTTGACAATCCTGGATGAACGACATATTTTTTATTTAGGACTGTCAAAATATTTGACAGTTCAGTGTATTGGTAGAAGTGTAAAAAAATTGTGATAGTCCTAAAGAAAAAAATGTTTCATTACTGTCAAATTTTTTGACACTCCATTATGTATTTTGGGCAATTCTAAGTAATTTTTTTTTTTGGTAGCAAACTTGTAAATAAATAGAAAAAGGACAGTCCCGAGTAAGGGTTCGATTGTAAATACTTTTATTTTACCATATGATTGAATGAAAGATGGGTAATGCTATTTCTACCTCCAAATTGTACCTCCAAACCATTATTTCTTATGCGGCAACTGACGTGACATGTTAAATAGGATTATGTGACATCTATCATATAACACACAAAAATTAATCGCCCAATTTTTTAATATTAATATTAGCTATGTGGCCTCCAACATGGCAGATGACGGCCGCACAACACAAGATTTTCATTGGCTAATTATAAAGGCACATCAAAATGTTATCAGGACACATCATATTTCTGGCAGTCCAGTGTATTTGATGGACTGCCAGAAATGAGACTTTATGGGCTGGCAGTCAGTCCATCTCGTGTTTTAACTGGACTGTCACATTTTCTGGCAGTCCATTAAATATATTGGACTGCCAGAAATTGTGGCAATCGATGTATTCAGGAAAATGGATACCAAACCCAATGTGTTCACTTACAGTATAGTCATAAACGCTCGCTGCAGACAAGGAAATATGACTAGCGCTTCTGAGCTGTTCGAGGAGATGGTCAGCATGGGAATCCAGCCGAATGTCGTTACGTACAATATCATTATTAGAGGCCATTTGGTTCTCGGTCGATGGAGAGAGGCCAGCGGAATCTTTAAAGAGATGGTCGATAGAGGACTCGCACCAGATGCTGTCATGTTTAACACGTTGATGGATTATCTTTGCAAGCAGGGGAAAACGATCGAAGCGCATAAGCTACTCAATTTGATGGTTGAAAGAGGTGAGAGACCCACTAAAATCACGTATAATGTACTACTGCACAGATACTATCTCGAAGGCAGGTTCGAGAAGGTGGATGAGTTACTCAGTTCTATGTCTCGTGAGGGTCTAAGGCACGATGTCCGTAGTTACAATGTTTTGATTGATGGGTACAGTAAGAGCCAGAAGGTAGATGAAGCTATGGATGTGTTCAAGAAGATGAGACAAGAAGGAGTGCAGCCGAACACTATTACTTACAATAGTTTATTAGATGGACTTTGCAAAATCGAAAAAGTGGAGGAAGCTGAAGACCTCTTCCGTCAAATGGCAACTCATGGTCTCTCTCCTAATATTATCACTTATAACATTTTGATCGATGGACTATGCAAAATCGAGAAAGTGGTGGAAGCTGAAGATCTCTTCCGTCGAATGGTGACTCAAGGTCTCTCTCCTGATATCATCACTTATACCACTTTGATTGATGGGCTTTGCAAGATCGGAAAAGTGGTGGAAGCTGGAGTCCTCTTCCGTCAAATGGCAACTCAAGGTCTCTCTCCTAATATTATCACTTATAACACTTTGATCGATGGACTATGCAAAATCGAGAAAGTGGTGGAAGCTGAAGATCCCTTTCGCCAAATGGTGACTCAAGGTCTCTCTCCTGATATTATCACTTATAACACTTTGATTGATGGACTTTGCAAAATCAGAAAAGTGGAGAAAGCTGAAGACCTCTTCCGTCAAATGGTAACTCAAGGTCTCTCTCCGAATATTATCACATATAACACTTTGATTGATGGACTTTGCAAAATGGGAAAAGTGGACGATGCTGAAGACCTCTTCCGTCAAATGGGAACCCAAGGTCTCTCTCCTAATATTATCACTTATAACACTTTGATTGATGGACTTCTAAAATTAGGAAAATGGGAAGCAACTTCTAGATTGCTCGAGGAAATGAAGGATCAAGGGATTGAACTTGATGTTGTGACATTCACCACGATAATTGATGCTCTGTGTAAAGAAGGAAAGGTCAGAAAAGGTTATAAATTATTAGATGTGATGATTCAAAGAGGTTCGGAGCCCAATGTAGTAACATACAGTACATTAATGGATGGATATTGCCTGATACAAGAAACAAGTAAAGCATTTAATGTTTTTGAGCTAATGCTCTCACGAGGTCATAAACCAAGTACAGTTACTTACAACATCTTGATCAATGGCTTTTGTATGTGGGGAAAGGTTGATAGAGCTAGACACCTTTTTGATGAGATGCCTTGTAAGGGATTGCAACAAACACTTGCTACTTACAATATTATGTTAGATGGATTATACCAAGCTGGAAGAGTTGTCGATGCAAAAGAAATACAAGATAAAATGATTGCTTCTGGAACTTCCCTAGAACTCCAAACCTATCATATAATATTACATGGACTTTGTAAAAATCACCACATTGATGAGGCCATGAATCTGTTCAACACCATATCATGTAAAAAGGAAAAACTGGAAGCTAGGACCTTCAATATTTTAATTCAAGCAATGTTTCAAGTTGGTAAGGTTAATGCAGCAAGGGATCTCTTTAACTCTATTCTTGCAAATGATGTAGTGTCACCCGATGTGGTAACATACACCATAATGATGAAAGGCCTTATTAAAGAAGGGTTGTTGGATGAATTTGAGGAGTTGTTTTTGTCAGTGAAGAAAGATGCTTACTCTTCAGATTCTGGTATGCTTAATGCTATTGTTAAGAGCTTGTTGGAGAATGGTGAAGTAAACAGAGCTATGGGGTTTCTTGCAGAAATGGATAAAAGTAAATTTAGCCTTGAGGCATCTACTGCGGCATCCATAGTGGATCTACTCTCAAAGGATGGACAGTGTCATCAGTATATGAAAATGCTTCCTAATTTTTCTCAACATTGTGCAAAGAGTAATGAGATTAACATTGACTCGTCTACATCATCATTGATACATAAAATTTCTGGGTAAACACCAAAGTGGAGGTCATATAAAGTTTTTCACTTGAAAGGCATTGCATACAATTCTCGAATCTGGTAAGATTTCTTGGCTAATCTTATTGCTTTATTATATTCAACAATGCTCTTATTCAATTGATTTAATTTGATGTTTCTGTTTTTACATTATTGATTGATTATATATACATCGGATTGGTTACAAATAAGTAGCACAACTTTTTAGGTTTTCTTAGCTTCTCAATTTAGTATATGGTTTGTGTGAGAACCCCTAAATTGATTTTCCTTTTATTTATTTTAAGTAATAGTCTTAGTTAATATTTTTAATCTATTATTAGTGTTAAACCTAAGATTTTCAGAGCCCTGTTAATTCATAATTGTAGGAATTTAGACTGACATGTAGATGTGTAAGAGGGTGAGTTAGTATGTTAAATCAATTCAAGCCTTAATTATTTATCTTTTAATGCATTTGGGCTTAGTATAAACAAATTTCCAAAGAACAACCAACAAGTTTACTAGGACCCAACTTTCATGGCCCAACTCCAACTTATTATTGTTTCCTTCTTCCTTTTTTTCTTCCTTCATAGCAACAAACCTAGTAGCCGGCCCCCCACCTAGGACCAGGCCCATGTAGGAATAGGTTGCACAGCCTTATTGAGGCTTACTCCTAATAACTGGTGGGTAGACATTTATCAAACCCAATCCGATATTTACCTGATCCATTATAAGAAGATTTGAATTTCCTCTCTCTGCCAATAATAACACTGTAGCCCTGCACGACAGAGCACGCAACGACCATGGTTCCCTCCTCTCTTCTGCATCTCATAGGAAAGCCTACCCTCCCTCTATATATATAATCATGTTCATCGTCTCCTCCACCATCTAAAACCCTAGGCGCCAACCGGGGCAGAGCCAGAAATGTGGAGTAGGTTGGGCTAGCTGATAGACTAACAATTACTATAAGGCTCTAAAAATTTATGCCGAAAATTCGGCAGAATTTTCTTTGTAAATTCGATGATTAAAAACCTGACATAGATAATAAACTTAAGGGTGCTACACTTAAAAGCAGCTTCCTAAATTAATTGATAATCTTTTAACATTTTGGTACATTCATTATCAACACAGATCTTTACGTATAAATCAGCTGAACACTACATCAAAAAAGTAATTTTGGAACGGGAAAAATTTGTTACACAAATGTTTAAGAACGCCTCTATCCAGTGTCTAGCTATTTATGGGATGCCAAATTTTACAATTTTATATCGATGCCATTATTATGGGCATTCACTTGCTATCATGACAAACATTTCAAAGATGATTGAAAGAGCCAAAGAGGTCGGGAGTGGAGTTGAGAATTGGGCTGGCAGCCTGGGTACAAGCTCTTTTCATTTTTTTTAAAATTGCTTCTTCTTGGACTTGCACTGGACTATAACCCAGTGCAACCTAAGTGTGCCTCCGCCCCTGGCCGCCAAGCTGTCGATGCCATTTTCCTGAGATTGTTCTCTCATCTTCCCCTCTCCCCGGTCCTTGTATCCCTGCTAGAGAAATACTTCGTCATGACAATGTATGCATATGCATGTGTAGTATTAAAGTTGGCTGCAAGCAGTAAATGGGGGTACCAGTAGTAAATCATAGATGGAGAATATGTGAGTAAACAGAAATATATTATATGTGTGTTTGGAGATGGGAGTCATAACATGTGGGAAAATGCTATCTGACCGCAGGAGCCCATTGCCACCCTCCCTACAGGCATGGGTCCCATGCCGGTTGACCTGCCAAGGAATGAGTGTTGGAGGGGGGGGGGGGGGGCGCCAGCTGGCGGCGGCCAAGTAGCATCGTTGTAAGATGTGTTTTCTCTTGAACTGTGAGGGAAGGGGAGAAAGGAACAGGTGGGAAAACTCGTATGTGAGGGCTCATCGAGTGCTATGTTCCTTTCAATACATATGCACAACACTTTGTTTTCTTGGTTCCAAAGAACGGGCATTAAGGATTCATGTAATAGGAAATAGGAAAATTAGCACTACATAAGTTTGAATCTTAATAGGAAAATACATGGGAAAATACATGTAATGAGAACAATAGTAGGCTTTCTCTTTGATTTCTCTATTGGCCAGATGCACAGGGGAATGCTACTTGTATGGGTTAGGATTTATTCTTGGGTAGTGATCATTGTTCGCAGTATCGGCCGTATTTCTCTTTGATTTCTCTATTGGCCAGATGCACAGGGGAATGCTACTTGTATGGGTTAGGATTTATTCTTGGGTAGTGATCATAGTTCGCAGTATCGGCCGATACCGATCCGATACGGCCGATACCGATACGGTTTGTCATGTCCCGGTCCGATACTGGCCGATACCGACATGAGGGTCTCTTTTCTGGTCAATTCGGCAAAGAAAATTGGACAAAAAAGACCAATCAACAAGGGTGTAAAAGCATAGAAAGGTTATAAAAACATGTAAAAGAAAACTTAATCTATCGTATATAAAGCAATCGGTAAGGGTGACTACTATTTCATTCAATATTAAAGCTACTGAGAAACAACACTAAAATTATTAAAATTATTAAAATTATGTCTAAATATATAATAATTATTTACTTATAATTTATTAATAATTATTTATTTTCTGATCCCAAAAAATCTGATACTTTGATCCGAAACCTCTGATACCGCCGATCCCGATACTCATAGAATGGTCCGATACCGATTCCGATACTGATACTTCGAACCATGGTAGTGATTAATCAAGGACAGACACATGGCAGTGCATGGAGGTTTAGCATGGGTGGTCGAATGATAGAAATCAAAAGATGTGTAACGTGCATAGGAGGCTGCATGTGGGGATGTGGTTGTGCATGGGACCAATTGGAAGTATGAAGGAAATAGATGCAAGGAAGGGATGCAATCATAATTGGATGTTTAATGTGATGGTGAAAAGGGAAGCTGTTATAATTGTGGGAGAGAATATGTGCATAGAGGACTTATTTTTGTTGTTGTATGCATATGTATTTACATATGCACAGATGATATAGAATTCTTTCAGTTAGCTATTATAATTTTTTTTTTTATTTGGTTAGCTATTATAATAGGGATCTCTAAATTCCTACAGTAACCATAATAGTATAAAATAGCATCTACCTATATAGTATAAATTCAGTTAAACCAAAATTTTAATATTTTCTATCTATACATAATTTTCTTTTGGATAAATAATTAATTAGTTTTAAAATATTCCTCTAGGTCCTGTTGGCTCTTCGGACTTAGACGTGGGACCAGATACTTTTCATCAGCTTCCTACTCCGGGTAAGTGTACCATGCCATTTTTGTACTTCAGTTCCATATTTGATTCTTAAATATTTGTTCTGTTTATGGTAATCGTATCGTCATATGACTGTTGATCGATACTTCATGTCCAAGGTAGATTCGGGTGCAGGCGTACGTTAGTAACGTCTAGTACCGGTTACTAGAAATTGCTCTCGATACCGTGGTTGTACCAACATGGATAGATCAGTACCATAGGACACTATTATACACTTCATCTTGCTAGATTTTCTGTATCCTGGTGTTGTCAGGAAGACCGGAACCTATGTTGACTATATGATCTTGATTAGAACGCATTTACTTTTCCATGTTTGACCCGACTGTTACTATTAGAGTATCAATTCAAGCGAGTCGTGGATTCGGCTCGTACGGTCTCATGGGGATGGGAAGACAATTACTAGATGCTTGGGCTACTACGCACGCACTATGTATTCATATTCACCGGGAGACTCTAGTCTCGGAGCTACGGCCATGTATCCCGGGAGAATCTATTATTGGAGCTGCGGATTTTATATTTAGAAGGCCCATGTATCGAACATTGTCCTCAATATTACATATCACATAGTATGGATGTTACTAGATTCACCCTACCTTGACTGCAGTTTACATACATATATTTATGGCATTGTTTTACCTTGGCTTGAATATTATGTACCTTGGTACGTTCCGCTGAGGACCTGGTTTTCTCTTCCAGGTTTATATGAGGAGGACTACCCGGAGATTTACGGGTCCGGGATTGATTTAGGAGCGGGACCAACATCTGAGGACGAGGTTCTCCCAGCAGAGTAGCTTGACTAGTGGTAGAGCTCCTTCATTGACTTGATACTATTATCTAGTTAGCCAGTCATCAAATCTACTTATCTTACTGTTTCGTTCATTCAGTATTGTACTAGCAGGATTGTTTCTGCAAAACTTTCTATTCAGTATTGTATTATGTTACATTCAGACTGTTTATTTCAGCATATTTAGTGGACTTTTATTTCTATGTGTTCTTGGTTTGTTTCTGTGGATGACATTAGTTTACCTGAGATTTTTGGACATTTTTACTATTGTTGTACTTTACAGCTAAGTGCTACCCTAATGCTTCCATTAAATTGGGATAAAATTATTGGAATGGTACTCGCTGGCCATTGCCACGTGGCTCGGTTTCGTATTTTTGGAACTGGGACGTGACAATTTGTCATTGCCCACGTGTACATCAAAAATAGTTGTAAGAACCATATTATGATATTTTTGTCATGCATTTGAACATAAGGTCAAGCTCAAATGGAATACATTTTCAAGATGTCGTTAGAGCAAACTTTCTTGATTATTTCAAAGTTCGTATCAGTTTATGGGTCGTTATGACTTGTAAGATTCCTTATGGGTTTTGGTATTAGTTGTTTGTTTCATATCGTACTTTTCGAGTTTTGGTATTGAAAAGTAAGAAAATTATAAATAAAAAAACCAAAAAAATTTAATACATGAAGTAGTATATTTATGTTATTTTTTCATATTAATTTTGAATGAAATAATATTGTGCATTGTTGAATGAATCAAAGAAACACAGTATTTCAATTGACATGTATATATAGAGATAGTTGACTATCGTTCTCTTTCTCTATTTTTATCTTTTGATTTCTTTGTATTAAATTCCATGCTTCTAAACTGTTGGTAAGGGTTATATTTTTGTATTATTCAATATGCCCCCAAATAGATTGAAGATTTACTTTTATAGGTTGAGAGTTAGGTTCATGCTCATATAAATTTTTTTCCGCAAAATCAACTTAAAAATCTTTCCAAAGAGATTGGATCTGGGTTCTTTAGGGTTGTTTGGATAGGAAGGACTCCTTGGAAATGAGAAAGTGGAAGAAGGTATAATGTAAATTTTTTTGGGGACTTTATTGCACTTTCTTGTCCATTCCTTCCAAAATGTGTTTCGTTAGCCATTATGAAAGGAAGTGATAAAATCATAAAAATGTGAAAGTGCATTATAATATTAAAAATATTATTAATATGTAACTAAATTGATATATAATTTTTAATATATAATTATTGGACTTGATAATTAAGCATTAGTTATTGGGTATTATTTAATTATGTTAATCACTTTTTTGCTAATAATTAATCATGTCCAATATAATAATATATTACGTAAGAATTATTATTTATTAAAAAATAATGAAAAATATTAATTATGTCTAAAATTTTACCTACTACTTGTTAGCAATTTAAGAGTTTTATTTCGATATTAATTAATTATTACACGCCAATTAAGAATTAATTATATGTTACTAATTATTTACTTAGTATTAAGTATTAGTAGTTAATTAGTTAACATTATTACAAACAAAATGATTAAACAAATATTAGATGAGAAGTTCCAACCCACTTCTATATGTTTTGAGAAGGTTAATGAGGTATGTAAGACTAATACGTCCGCTTACAACGAGGATACTATGAAAGCCTATGATGAGGTTACAACCGACCCGTCCGACGAAGGTGCAATAGTTCTTTCAAGACCCTTCTTAGCCTAGATGTCCTTAATAGCTTCTTCTAGACATGTATCTCTCAGCCCTCCCTGATCTCTATGGTCCCTTGACATCATCTGCATTATTTGTTTGGTTTTGTGCTTGCTTTGTTCTCTTGTCTTTGAAGCTGCTTTACTTCGATTCGATGCTTTGGCGTATTTAATCACTTATCATAAGAGTTGGACACCCATATTTGTTGTGCTCATCTTATATTCCCTTGATGACGACCTTCGAAATGTTTTCATCCTGATTCTTCTTCCTTTTTTGTCGACTTCAAGACCGAGTTACGAGTTACGAGTTACGACTCATTACAATCTCTTTCTACCGCTCAAAAGATTTTTACACAAACAATGCTGGAATAACTTCCTAAGGGGCTGTTTGGATAGATGTAACTCTTTGAAAGTGTGAAAGTGGCACTTGCAGCAAGTTGAGTTTTCGTGGACTTGCAGCAAGTGATACTTTCCAAAATGTGTTTGGATGTAGTACTTTTTGTCTCCTGCAAGTGGGAGAAAAATAGGTTTAGTGTTTGGATGGTTGTTGAAAGTGGGAAGAAAATGAGTTCGGTTGTTTGGATGGTTGTTGAAAGTATAAATTGGAGTTGAAAATATGATAACCCATAATTAAATTAATTACGATAATTAGACACAAATATTAACTATCATAGTTAAATTAATTATCATAATTATCTATTAATTATTGTCAACTAATTAAACAAATTTTTTTTTCGTAATTACCATAGTTACCTATTAATTAAACGAAAAAGTATATTAACTTATGTTTGGATACGAGTAATTTTTTAACCCACAGATAAAGAGGTTAATTTATGTATATTAACCAACAGATAAGAAGAATCCAGACATAAGTTATTTTTTTTTGTTTTTACAAATAAAAAATTAACTTTCTCTCCGGACTTGTGTCTGGATTCTTCTTGTTCACAGAGAGAGAGAGAGATAGAGGTGTCTGGATTCTTTCTTCCTGTTCCTCTCTGGAGTTTGGACTCAATTTCTCTTCGCCTTCTTCCTCTTTCTCTCTGTGGACACTCGCTCTCTCTCCCTCTCTCTCCAAATTAAATTCCCCACCTCTCCTCCTCTGTCCCCACCGCCACCTCCCCACCGCCTCTCCTCCACAGCCTCCCCACCGCTCCGGACATGGAGGCAACCAACCGATCCTCGCAGCCGATCTGAGAGCCAACCGCTCCGGTCATGGTGGCAGATGACCGCTTCGGTCATGAGGAAGCGTGTGCTGGATCCTCACTCGTCGCCGGTGGCACCCGATGGTCGGAGGCCACCTGCGACGACAAGGTGGTGAGGAGGGGGAGGGTGGTTGTCCTCGTCGTTGGCGGTCATGGCCAACGTTGCAAAAACTCACTTGCAGCTCACCTACTGAGCTTTTTTGATGTAACTGAAATCCTCCAAAAAGGAGGGGACAGCAAGTGAGAAGTGTCAGACTTTCTTCACTTTCATCCCATCTCTACTGCGAACCAAACGGTGGAAGTCGAAGGAGTTGCTGGGAGTTGCTGCAGAAAATCCCACCTGCAGTCCAGTTCCCCGCTTCCAAATAGCCCCTAAGAGTAGGACCACCATAAACGATTGCAATTAATTTATATATTTTATTTATAATAATTGGGTTTTTTTTTGGCTATGTCCAACACACGTGACTAGTTATTCATAAAAGAGAAGATACCCACACCACACAATATACATGTGCACAAGGTTTCCATTTGCTACTTCCAACACCTCTGGAGAAGAAAGAAATGAAGAAACCCACTGCATCATCGTCGTCGTCGTCGTCATCGTCGTCGTCATACTTTCTTTGTGGTGGTAATGTAGAGCTCGTCAGAGAGCGCTGTGGCTCGGAGAAGCACCTCCCTGTGGAAGACGCACTCAATCTGTTCGACAAATTGACTGCTGCCAAGCCCAAACCCAAAGTCTCCACCTACAACATCCTCTTCACCTCCATCACCCGTAGAATCGACAAGAAGAAGAAGAACAACCCAATATCCACATCCAACTTCCCGACCATCTTCTCCTTGCTCAACAAGCTCAACCGCTCCGGCACCTCCCCCAACACCGTCACCTACGCCATCTTCATCAACTTCTGCGCCGTCTTCGCATGCTTGCTCAGACGCGGCTGGAGTCCCGACATCATCATCCTCAGCTCTCTATTCAGATCTCTCTGTGCCTAGAAGAGCTTCAGCGATGCAACCCAGCTGCTCGACAAAATGCCTCAGTTGGATTTCGTGCCAGATCTTACACTGCTGTCATAAAGGGTCATTGCGATAGCAGAAACACGGACCTGGCGATCGATGTACTCAGGAAAATGCATGCCGAACCCAATGTGTTCACTTACAGTATAGTCATCAACGCTCGTTGCAGACAAGGAAATATGGCTAGCGCTTCCGAACTGTTCGAGGAGATGGTCAGCATGGGAATCCAGCCGAACGTCGTTATGTACAATCCCATTATTAGAGGCCATTTGGTTCTTGGTCGATGGATCAAAAGGCCAGCGGAATCTTTAGAGAGATGGTCGATAGAGGACTCGCACCAGATGTTGTAACATTCAGCACGTTGATGGATTATCTTTGCAAGCAGGGGAAAACGGTCGAAGCGCATAAGCTACTCAATTTGATGGTTGAAAGAGGTGAGAAACCCACTAAAATCACGTATATTGTACTGCTGCATGGATACTGTCTCGAAGGCAGGTTCGACCTTCGAGAAGGTGGATGAGTTACTCAGTTCTTTGTCTCGTGAGGGCCTAAGGCACGACATCTATAGTTACACTGTTATGATTGATGGGTACTGTAAGAGCCAGAAGGTAGATGAGGCAATGTATTTGTTCAAGAAAATGCAACAAGAAGGAGTGCAGCCGAATACTATTACTTACAGTATTTTATTAGATGGACTTTGCAAGATCGAAAAAGTGGAGGAAGCTGAAGATCTCTTCTGTCAAATGGCAACTCAAGGTCTCTCCCCTGATATTATCACTTATACCACTTTGATCGATGGACTTTGCAAAATTAGAAAAGTAGTGGAAGCTGAAGATCTCTTCCGTCGAATGATGGCTCAAGGTCTCTCTCCTGATGTTATCACTTATACCACTTTGATTGATGGGCTTTGCAAGATCGAAAATGTGGAGGAAGCTGAAGACCTCTTCCATCAAATGGTAACTCAAGGTCTCTCTCCTAATATTACCATTTATAACACTTTGATTTCGGGATTTCTAAAATTAGGAAAATGGGAAGTAACTTCTAGATTGCTCGAGGAAATGAAGGATCAAGGGATTGAACTTAATGTTGTGACATCACTACCAAAATTTATCGATTTAGCGACGGCCATATCTGTCGCCAATCTGACGGGAATTACTATTAGCGACCGATCACTGACGAGTTTTGGCCAAAAAATCCGTCGGCAATCAGCTTGTCGCTAATAACGGTCCGTCGCTACGTAGTCGTCAAGCGACGGAATAGCGACGGCTTTTCGACTTCACAATACGAAGCATTAGCGACGACTTTCCGACGGACTGTCGTCCATTTCAAGTATTAAGTACTGAACTGTGTAGCCAATAGCGACGTAAAAGTCCGTCGGTAAACCGTCGTAATAGCGTATCAGAGCGTATCATTCCGTCACTAATCCGTCGGTAGTCGTCGGTAACAAACGACGGATGAGTGACAGTATGCTGACGGAATATCCGTCGATCAAGTTCTGGAAATGCTTGGCATTTCCAGCACCATAGCGACGGAAGAGTGGTCACTAATCCGTCGCTACACCGTCGACAAAGCGACTGATTAATGGCTGATTATCCGTCGCCACGGTTCTGGAAATGTCAAGCATTTCCAGAACCTTGTCGACGGATTGTCCGTCGCTAAGCAGTCGCTAGAGAGAGCGACTGATTATTAGTCGCCGTGGCGACGGATAGGCCGTCGCTATTCCGTCGAAGTATATACCACCAGAACCTTGTCGACGGATATTCCGTCGATCACCCGTCGCTACCTGGAAACAGTTTAAAATCTCCAGATAGCGACGGCGTGTCCGTCGAAAATCCGTCGGCAACTGGGAATATCCATCGCGAAACGGTCACTAGTCCGTCGCTAACTGAGTTTTTTGGGAAAAAAATTGCAGCACTTTTCCTGTTCACAAATATATGCATAAACCAAACCAATATATAATGCACACCAATTATCCAACAATCACACAGACCAAATATATAATGCACACCAATTATCCAAGAATCACAAACCAAACCAAATTAATAGAAAATAAACATCAATTATCCTAAAGAGTAACATAATATCTGGTGCTATAATCCGATTATAGCACAATTAATCCAAAGCTCTCACAAATATTCCAAATTTTCTTAATACAATATTTTAAGAAGAAGGAGGAGCTCGATTGTCCGGTGGTGGTAATCCCAGATGCGACCGACGAATATACTCCTCCACAAGGTACGAAGGCAAGCCGTCGTAGACACTGCTCAGAAGTCGGCGTAGCTGCTCTGGGGACATGAGATCCAGGAGTGACGTCACAGTCATAGGCGGTACCACAGGGGCATCAGGATTGAAAGAAAGATGACCCACAAAAGACGGACCGACACCAGCAGTCGACGGACCAGTAGAAGACGGATGAACACCATCAGGAGACGGACCGGCAGCAGCAGACGGACCGGCAGCAGCAGACGGAGGCAAAAAGTGTCACGCCCCGATCCCGGAGGATCGAAAACAAGCCACTGGGCGTGATGCCGTACAAGTCTAGATTGCACTTGTACAAGGCAAAACCATTACAGTTCCTGGTAATTCTCAGAAAACATCGACAAAGCAGCGGAACCAAGCAGATAAATTGAAGTCACACAATTTATGAAGAAATGTATCTCTTTATTGATAATCAAAATGGATTACAAGACTTGCAGCAGGATACAGAGTTTACAATTGTTTTCAAGGCTTTTGAATAGCCAACTGAATGTATACACTTGCCCTTTAGGCTACAAATGAATATACCGACTTCTTTACAATGAACTTGCCAATATGGCTACAATCTCACTGGTACAACTGAGTTCCCATGTTCCATACATTATGTCCCGTATAGCAGAAGACATCGTCTTGCAAGAAGAGCTTCTGCACACCCATCCGATTCATCGATGCCAAGCACTGATTCACAGGATTTCCCCCAAGCAAACACCTGTAATATTGCCCACAACGTGGGTCAGTACATCATCAATGTACTGGCGAGCGGTGCTGGCCCAACTCACCTAAGAAGACAGCACTAAGTAAACATGTTACAGAACATTATTAACAGTTGTCTTTCTCGTTGCCTTAGGGTCAATTTCATGTTATAGCCGACAAGAAGTAAAGCATGCAAATCTCATAGCCAACATAATTTAAAGCATGCAGTTATCACCCTTGGGTGATTCTTACCCACGGTCGTGTAGCCATCCCTGTATATTTATAATACTTACTCTGCCTGCACAAGACATTGTTAGGAACAATATCATGATTCAGTATGAATATCACCGTTCAGGTGATTCTTACCAACAGCCGACATCCTTCCCTGTATTTGAGTAATAACTTACTCTGCCTGCATAAGACATCATTAGCACCTGACCTATCTATATGAAGGTCACTGGCGACACGCCATCCTGGACCGTCTTACTTGGTACAACGGTGCCCTTTCAGTGCGGGTAGCTAGCCCCACTGCAAGTCCCGTTTACCGATGCCAGTACGTCGGCACATTCCTTGTTTCCCCCTAGGACGAACCGGGTTCCATGGCCCAGGAATACCGTTCGAGGAAACTACCTTGTCGACAAGTTGTCCATGACCATGCAACTATATGCAACTTATCTAAGAAGAAAACATATAATGCATGATAAGAAAAACTAAGCAAAACCATCATTCTCATTCGTATTACCATCTTGCCATCTAGCCATCTTGCCTTGAGCCAATGCTCACATTATCATCTGCCCAATCCAGGGTCTTGGCGTAATCAACATTCTACATCGACGACAGGATAATAGAATGTTGTTATCCAATGCCTTGCCACATCTTTGATACCAAACATCTTTCCAACCAAACTCAATGTACTCACCGCCCAATTCCTGGGACTTAGCACCTGTTTAGCATTCATTCATTTGAATGCAATTCAAGCATACTCACTGCCCAGTTCTTTGGGTCTTAACATCTGTTTTGCCATCTATTCATTGAGCTAAAGCTCAATATACTCACCTGCCCAAGTATTTGGGACTTTGCCTTCACCTGTCATGTAATTCATCGCAACAGCGTACAAGCATACAATTCATCTAGCCACAATAGTTTACGTTCAGGTGGTTATTATCTTTTATTATCTTTCCAAATTCCATGCAAGGTGTTATTGAACAACACAATAAGAAACATAGCATACTCATCCTTATTTTAAGCGTGAAGCTAAAGGATCTTTGAAGGGTTCAACACTACTCACATTCATAGGACGATTCCCGCCACGATCGCATAGTCTTTCAAGCGATCCTTCGCATAATCCCAAGTCCAACAAGGCTTCATCGAACCAACCATCCAACATAAGGCATCTTGCGGGTCGGGGCACTACAATATATACCACCCAGAAAAAGTTTCGTCCTCGAAACTTAAAACAAAACTCATGTCCAAAACTTCAACCAAGCTTTCATGAAACTTCTCTACAATCAACTTGCACCATCTAATATTTCTTCGCAATCTCTCGATTGATTTCAAGTAATGTACCGTCTCGTTACAGCATCCCAATTGATTCAACATAGTTTACTATCTTTGATCTTTCCTCCGACACTCATGCAAATCCTTAGCACATGATAATCCTCTCCGTGGCTTCGTTTGAATTCAGCATACCACTTAGTTGGAATCATACACATATTTTAGGCGTCCCCGAAATACACGAACTTCAGCCAAGTTCAGTGATAGAGAAAGCGAACGAGCTACGGTGTACCTTCCTTTTTTGAACATCAGTAATTCTTTTTGAGCATCTCGTATAATCCCACTTTGTTTATTCAATATTCCAACCAATTACTAAGACGATAGATGTCGCCAATCCCAATTCGATAAATTTTTCTCAACCGATCCAACATTTCAAAATATTCAAACTTAGATGTATCAAGTATTCCTTTCAAGTTCATTGTCATCCATGCCACCAAAGTTGATAAATCTCATAGCAATATTTTTATTTCGATACCCCGATTCTCATCGGTCAAATCTTGTACTCATCATCGTTCGCATCCATACACATTGTTTGCAACTTGTAAATTTCCTAATCATGATCCATCTTCCAAATCGTACCATCCTTCAATTTGTACCACAATTTCTCTCTAGCAACATTTCTTGCTGTCCTCCAACATTTTTTTCGTATTGATCAAGCCAACATATTTATCCTCTCGCATAGGCAACTATCATATTCTAGCAACATTAATTCTGAGGGTCATTCATATTCACATTCGCCGATCTCGGCTACATGCACTATCCAATTCCGTCATTACACTTATCCTCAATCTTGATCCGGTCAATGAAATTATTCCAACTATCTCAAAGCACTACCAACAATTTTTGCAGCTCAATATCAATCAACCAATCCAACCAGTTCTAACAATTCCCAACATTTCAACCAAGGCAACTTAATTTCCGAAACCAACATGATCCGTCATCCCATCCAACATTATAACATCAAAATTTCCCAAATATCTATTCCATTCCAAAGCATACCTTCCAACACATCTTATTCATTCCAACTATACTCACGCAACACCAATAGGGACATCCTACGGTTTTCCAATAGTCAACTTAGCATACAATCAAGTCTCTATGGTCAGCTAATCTAAGCTAAACCAGACATTCAGCTAACCCATATGAGATGAGTAGCTATCAGGGACATACTTATCTCTTATCTTAGAGGCAACCAATTCTCAACATAGGGCAACTCTATGGTCTGACCAACTTTGGGACATGGGACGCCACCCCAATCTTATGAACTTATACCCAACACGGACAACTGAAGAACATAGCCAACCAATCTGAGACTTAAGCAAGCAACCAACAATCTAGGCAACAAACTGACACTCTAGGCAACCAGACAACAATCTAGGCAACCAACCGACAATCTAGGCAACTAGCCAACAATCTAGGCAACCAACCAACAATCTAGGCAACTAGCCAACAATCTAGGCAACCAACCGACAATCTAGGGTCAAGTCTTTCTATCCGTACTCATACTCGAGTCATACCCAACGAAGTCTCATTCTAGACTTACCCGTAACTGACCAAATCTATCCGACAATTCTATCCAACACTCTATGGGTCAATCTCGAAGCTATCATATAAAACTCCTCAATAGAATATTCAACTTTCAATTTCCATTTGCATAGACATAGCATCTGTTCGATCCAACTTGTATCCTCATATCGTACTCAAATTATCTATTCAATCGGTTCAACTATTCTGAATCATCATCCGACATTGTTATCTCAATACTTTATCACTTATGATCTCTTTCCTACGGTCTCTTCGCGACATATTTATTTTCCACATTCTTAGATCATCGATATGGTCTGTACTCTCTTAACCAACAAAATAAGGCAACTAAACAATCATATTTCTTCCGAGGCATCATTATAAATTTCTAGCACCAACACGGTCATCACTTAGCAATTCACGTTAACCATCAATAATTTTGTATCATCTCCTTGTGATTCCATAAGAAGATTTACTATTCATGTACCGATCCAATCTCTATGGCACCAATCATCTAGCATTCTTACTTCGATTATCCAATTGCATATGACATAACTTAATTAGCTAAGTCATAATCCCACAATTCTATATCCTACCAAACTTGTTATCCATGCGACAACATCATCTATTGACAGGGTCTATTACATATCGCTGCACCTCGATACTTATTTGTATTCCAGCCATTCGACTCTCGTAAGGAACATCTACTCCTTCGTACATCAAGGGATAAGTACCCATTCTCTATGCCTCAAAATAGTCAAGGGTCATAACTTGTTAAATCGGGACATCAATTTCCTTCGAGCACACTGCACCACGTGCTAAGATCATTTATTCCACAAGCCCATTCTCTAACTTTTCGATCGTCGATGCAACTCTCTGCATCTTCTAAATCATTCACAACATCCCGATAAGCGTCTAACATTACCATCAGTTCTATCGATATCCAACATGCAATTTCTTTAACTCAATTCCAATATTGTTCAATATTCGGTCCATAGTTATTCCCGCAAAATCATTCGATAGCAACACCACACTATCGTTACCAAGCCTACAATCCTTCTACCCAACTGATTCAAGTACTCGCCTGAATCTGAAATTCTTTTCTTTCCCAACCAAGGCATCATTTCATATTCTCAATTCTCTTATTACCCAACATAATGCTAACCGACAAGGTCTTGCGATGGTTCATCTGAACACATCAAAATCTCACAATGGGTCATCCAACTTAACAATCAGGGGACACACCTAGCCGACATGTATCAATCGTAAGCTCAACTACGATTCGATACCACCCAATACCTTATAGGTAAACCAAACACAAAATCATAAACATATCAAGGGTCAAGGGACATCTTATCACGACAAGGGTATATATAATATACCACTCAGAGCTCAAGCCATTCCCAACACAATATTCCCTCGCATCAAACCGACATCCAATATGGACTATCCATCCTGCAGTGGTTATGCTGACCACAAATATCGACTAAAAATTCTGTCGATTCCCATTTACTGAAATCCATGCACATTCTGTTCCAACATACCATGCCATCACCCACTGTCGATTGCTGCATAACAATCGACTCAAAGAATCCCACACATAAGACATCCAGCATACATCACAAACTTACGCATCGCATCATTGTTATTCTTTTTGGTATCTTTTAGAAATTCAACAAAGCACACATATCACAGCCCACATATTTAGACTTATTGTATGGAACACCCAGTGAGAGGTTAGAATGATCAACGGACTTTCAGTCAAGGGAACAACATAGAATAGTTTGGAAGCAACACAGAATAATCGCAGAAGCACTATGAGTCATCATAGAGGCAACTTTGATTTCATCGCGGAAGCAACTTTGAGTATTCGCGGAAGCAATCTTTGAATCACCGCGGAAGCAACTTTGAATAATCGCGGAAGCAATCTTTGAATCATCGCGGAAGCAGCTTAGAATCATCTTAGTAGCAACGTTGATTCGAAACAAATCGAATAGGAATCCAAGGACGTAAAGCCGTGCTCTGATACCATTATGTCACGCCCCGATCCCGGAGGATCGAAAACAAGCCACTGGGCGTGATGCCGTACAAGTCTAGATTGCACTTGTACAAGGCAAAACCATTACAGTTCCTGGTAATTCTCAGAAAACATCGACAAAGCAGCGGAACCAAGCAGATAAATTAAAGTCACACAATTTATGAAGAATTGTATCTCTTTATTGATAATCAAAATGGATTACAAGACTTGCAGCAGGATACAGAGTTTACAATTATTTACAAGGCTTTTGAATAGCCAACTGAATGTATACACTTGCCCTTTAGGCTACAAATGAATATACCGACTTCTTTACAATGAACTTGCCAATATGGCTACAATCTCACTGGTACAACTGAGTTCCCATGTTCCATACATTATGTCCCGTATAGTAGAAGACATCGTCTTGCAAGAAGAGCTTCTGCACACCCATCCGATTCATCGATGCCAAGCACTGATTCACAGGATTTCCCCCAAGTAAACACCTGTAATATTGCCCACAACGTGGGTCAGTACATCATCAATGTACTGGCGAGCGGTGCTGGCCCAACTCACCTAAGAAGACAGCACTAAGTAAATATGTTACAGAACATTATTAACAGTTGTCTTTCTCGTTGCCTTAGGGTCAATTTCATGTTATAGCCGACAAGAAGTAAAGCATGCAAATCTCATAGCCAACATAATTTAAAGCATGCAGTTATCACCCTTGGGTGATTCTTACCCACGGTCGTGTAGCCATCCCTGTATATTTATAATACTTACTCTGCCTGCACAAGACATTGTTAGGAACAATATCATGATTCAGTATGAATATCACCGTTCAGGTGATTCTTACCAAGAGCCGACATCCTTTCCTGTATTTGAGTAATAACTTACTCTGCCTGCATAAGACATCATTAGCACCTGACCTATCTATATGAAGGTCACTGGCGACACGCCATCCTGGACCGTCTTACTTGGTACAACGGCGCCCTTTCAGTGCGGGTAGCTAGCCCCACTGCAAGTCCCGTTTACCGATGCCAGTACGTCGGCACATTCCTTGTTTCCCCCTAGGACGAACCGGGTTCCATGGCCCAGGAATACCGTTCGAGGAAACTACCTTGTCGACAAGTTGTCCATGACCATGCAACTATATGCAACTTATCTAAGAAGAAAACATATAATTCATGATAAGGAAAACTAAGCAAAACCATCATTCTCATTCGTATTGCCATCTTGCCATCTAGCCATCTTGTCTTGAGCCAATGCTCACATTATCATCTGCCCAATCCAGGGTCTTGGCGTAATCAACATTCTACATCGGCGACAGGATAATAGACGTTGTTACCCAATGCCTTGCCACATCTTTGATACCAAACATCTTTCCAACCAAACTCAATGTACTCACCGCCCAATTCCTGGGACTTAGCACCTGTTTAGCATTCATTTATTTGAATGCAATTCAAGCATACTCACTGCCCAGTTCTTTGGGTCTTAACATCTGTTTTGCCATCTATTCATTGAGCCAAAGCTCAATATACTCACCTGCCCAAGTATTTGGGACTTTGCCTTCACCTGTCATGTAATTCATCGCAACAGCGTACAAGCATACAATTCACCTAGCCACAATAGTTTACGTTCAGGTGGTTATTATCTTTTATTATCTTTCCAAATTCTATGCAAGGTGTTATTGAACAACACAATAAGAAACATAGCATACTCATCCTTATTTTAAGCGTGAAGCTAAAGGATCTTTGAAGGGTTCAACACTACTCACATTCATAGAACGATTCCCGCCACGATCGTATAGTCTTTCAAGCGATCCTTCGCATAATCCCAAGTCCAACAAGGCTTCATCGAACCAACCATCCAACATAAGGCATCTTGCGGGTCGGGGCACTACAAAAAGTACGTGGCAAATTGCTCCCACAAGGACGACACTGCCTCGTGCAACTGCGTAAGCTGCGACCTAACATCATCGTCTGCCGGGGCCACGGGAGGAGGCGGTGTCCGTGGAAACCTCTGCGTCGCCATGTGCAACGGCCCTAGGGAGCCGACTCCGTACAGGAACCCTTTCTTAAAGCCGCCGACGGTATCTACGAACAAGTCGTTCCGAGCGGCCAAAGAAGAGGGCGTCCGGGCGGGCGTCGTTTCACCGACATCCTCGGTGTCAGTTAACTGAGCCCGACTAAGGGCCTCACGATACGCAACCTATCAAATGAATGTGTTTATATTATAAGCTTTACCTAAGTTGTAATCTAAATCCTATGTTTCACTAAGTTAAGTGTGAATCCTAAGTTTACCTGAGTTATAGTCCGAATACTTTTAATTCTAACGTTAATATCATAAACATAAGTACTTACATCAGTCTCCTTGGCCCTCTCGTCGACGAAGCTCCCGTCCTTCCGTCTTTTGTGCGTATGCTGGAACACATCGTGCATGGTGACCGATTCTGGCGCCCTTCCCTCCTTCACCGCCCGTTGGGCCTGCATACAAAATTTTCGTAAAAACTAATTAACTCCTTTAATTAATAATACCTAATTCGATAGTGAAATAAATTCACGGTTGCTCACCAGATCTGCAAGTGTCGCTACGTGGAACCTTGATCCCCCCGTATGAAGTCCCGCGGCCTGTCTGTTCGCCTTTGCCTTCGCCTTCTCCGATTTCTCCTTGTACGCAAGGGTATCCATCATACCTAAGAGGTCCTCATAATACTCCTGCCGGATCCAATTCGGCCTCGTATGTCCCATTTTTAGGTCATGAATCATATCCCGTATCTTCTTCGAGGCAGCACTTCTGTAGGTCCCGCGAATCGCGTCCTCGCGATGGGGGGGCCACCAGTACGTTGTCTAACATAGAAATTCAATTATCACATAATTTAAAAAATGGTTGATTAAAGAGTAACTAATAATTAACCAAAAGATATAGATATATACCCTCAACTCGTCGAGCCAGACGTACTGCACGTTTGGGGGCACCGACGAAAAGTTGAGGTAGGGACCGTGGAAGTTAGCCCTGATAATTTCTCCAAGAGCCCTGCCAACATTAAACGGAAAAAACCTACAAAGAAGAAACGACTGTATTATTAACTTGAATAAATGAAAGAAATTTAATAAATTATCTTAAATTTACTTACTAGGTCCCCGCGGGCCATAGCTCTCGTCGAAACTCGCCTCTCGGCCTCTCTGGTGCCGTCGGAGGATCCGCGGGTCCGCATATGTACTCCCCAGTAACCGGATGGAACCGAGTATGGGGGTACTCCGGGGACCACACTGTGTAGTAACTGGGGCATCCCCTGGTGGATCCGCTGCTAGTGGTTCCGATAGCGGAACGGATCCGCTAGCAGATCTAGACTCATGCCTCGATGAAGTGGTCGATCGAGGGCGGGATGCGTCTGTGCCCGGGGTACTCTTCGGGTCGGGCTCGCTCGATGGGGTCACATCCCGGGAACTTTGAATGCGACCACGACCACCAGCACCACTACGACCACGACCATGACCCGTACCACCACCACCACCACCACCACGACCACCACCAGCACCACGACCACGGCTAGCCATCATGACCTGTAAATAGAACACATAAACATAATTGATAATATAAAAGTGTAAATGGATATAAAAAACTAAACTAAAATATACATACCACCAGTAGGGAGACGAGTGCCGTCGCGACGAAAAAGACTAGGAGTGCCATCTGCAATAAGTAAATAATCGAATGAAAAAAACATGAATTCACGTAATTGCTTTTATGAGGTCAAACTTAATTCACGTAACTGGAAGTGTTTTTAATATACAACAATATTTAACCTAATCATCGTCTTCGTTCTTATCCTCGGCCTCGTCTTCATCATCATCCTCCTCATCCTCATCCTCATCCTCATCCTTATCTTCATCGTCGATTTCATCTGTATCCTCATCCCCATCAAATTCTTCTTCTTCTTGTTCTTCTTGTTCTTGTTCTTCTTCGTCTTCTTCTTCTTCTGCCTCAATATTTAGGACAAGACGCCTCTTTCTCCCCTGGTTGACAACTAAGTCTTGTGTATCAACCTCTTCCTCCCCTCTATTTTCCTTAACAATATCTTCAACATCCATTGTATCTGAGTGTTGACCCAAGTATTGGGACTTTTCGATCTGGTCCTCTTGGTATGCTGGGTCTCCAACGTTGAATGTATTTCTAGATTTAATCTTGCATACTGCCCACCAGTCAAATCGATCTCTATGACGCCTTGGGTAGCTTGTATAGTAGACTTGAACAGCCTGATTTGCTATCGCAAATGTATCAGACCCTCTATACCTCCTGCGATGATTTATATCGACGAATCCAAATTGTTTATCGATTTTCCAACTGATATTTGGTGTCGTATCGAACCACTCACATTTGAACATCATAATATGCATATCATATGGGCCAGTATATTGTAAATCTACAATATCCCGAAGCACTCCATAATAGTCAAAGTCCGGCTCGTCGTCATAGATGGTGCCTCTTATGCAAACACCGGAATCCTTGGTACTGATGCCGTCATTAATAAATTCGACATTTATAGCATTCTGAGTTGACTTAAACCTGAAGCCATTAACGACATAGTCTGGCCAAGTCTTTATTTGCTTCTTCGGTCCCACTGCCAGATAACGAACACTCTCATGAGTGAGTGTTGTTTCAGACAATAAAACCTGTAAAAAAATATTTATAATTTAAATGTTTCAGATTATATATTAATAATCTCAATTATAATCATAGTAACTTACGTATTTGCGAAACCATGACGGAAATGTATAATCAACCTCTCTTTGAAGTCCCTCATCGGTAATATCGGATCTCCTCATTTTGACTTCATCTCTAAATACACTATTAGAGAAAATAAGAATATATAAGTGTAGTCACTTACTTCATCAAATTCGAGATTATAACGAGTGCAAGTGTACTGACTTACTTCTCCAAATCTCTTACTTCTTGTATGTCACAGTTTAACAAGACATATCGATGAGCGGCATCATACTCGTCGTCTGTCAACCACCGTCTTTTACTAGCCCCAACAGGCTTGCCCCTTACATTGAATATTCCTCCATCCTCAACGTCCTCGTCATTCCTTTGAGGTCTATTTCGATTTGTCTTAACATGAGTATCGAAATAAATGGAGCAGAAGTTTGACACCTCTTCGATAAGATATGCTCCGCATATCGAAGCCTCTATATGAGCTTTGTTGCCAACTTTCTTCTTTAGATGGTGTAGGTATCTAGAGAGAATAATTATCTTGAGAATTAAGAAAGAATTTTAAAACCCACTAAAATTCAACTTAAATTATATCGATTTTTATGTACCTTTCAAATGGGTACATCCATCGATAATGAACAGATGCACCTACACGGGCTTCGTATGCTAGATGAATCGGTAGATGCTCCAAGCTGTCGAAGAAGCCAGAAGGAAATATTTTCTCCAACTTGCAAATTGTTAAGATAATCTTCTCCTCAAGTTCAACCATGTGTTGCACAGTCAACTTAGTTGAACAAATATCCTTAAAAAATATTGATAGTTCGGCCAACGGAACCCATACAGCAGAAGGCAACAACTCTTTCAAAGCAATAGACAGTAATCTTTCCATAAACACGTGACAGTCATGACTCTTCATTCCCGTTAGGTTGCGTTCATTAAGGTCAACGCATCTAGACAAATTCGACACATAGCCGTCGAAAAAACTTAAAGTAGATACCCACTTGAAGATTATTAATCTATCTTCCTTGCTCAATATGTATTGTGCTATCGGCTTACTTAATTGTCCAGCAGCTCCCCTTTGTATCAAGTTCAGATAAGGACGCTTTGCATATCTCGGCAATGTCATGTCTTGCTTTTGGATTGTCCTTCGTCTTTCCTTTAATGTCCATGACGGTATTGAAGACATTATCGAACACATTCTTTTTGATATGCATAACATCAAGATTATGCCTTATAAGATTATCTTTCCAATAAGGCAAGTCCCAGAAGATACTCCGTTTGGTCCAGTTATGGGTTTGTCCGAACCCATCGACACGATTGTTCGATGGATCTTCCATTACAGTGGACAAGTCCTTTACATCTTCCAAAATATCGTATCCCGACAATCTGGCAGGCGGATGAGAAAATTCTTGTTTTTCAGCTCTGAATGTGTCCTTGTTCTTTCTCCAAGGATGACTCGCGGGCAAAAATTGACGATGAAAATCAAAGAAAGAATTTTTTTCCTCCATGCTTAAGGCGGAACGCCTTACTATTTTGCATGCATATCGGACAAGACAGGGTGCCGTGAGTACTCCATCCCGACAGCATACCGTATGCGAGAAAATCATTGATTGTCCACATCAGTGAAGCTCTCATCTGAAAGTTCTGTTTCCTGAAAATATCATAGGTCGTGATGCCGATCTCCCACAGCTATTTTAGCTCATCCACCAACGGCTGTAAATATATATCGATATTCTTCGTCGGATTTTTGGGACCCGATATGATAGCTGTCAAGAACATATAAGGAGTCTTCATACACATCCATGATGGCAGATTGTAAGGGGTCAGAATGACCGGCCAGCAGGAGTATTGAGATTCCGACTGCCCGAAAGGGGCGAATCCATCAGAACATAGACCTATGCGTACATTTCTGGGCTCTGCAGCAAAATTTGGATGGCGAAAATCGAAATATTTCCATGCCTCTCCATCCGAAGGATGTGACAATTCTCCATCGTCCTTTGTGCGTTCTTCGTTGTACCACGTCATGCGTTCTGCTGTATTCTGAGACATATACATCCTCTGCAAGCGCTTCGTGATCGACAAGTAATACATATACTTGTAAGGACGTCGTTTTCTAGTTGACTTTCCTTTTCCCTTGACTTCCTTGTAACGATCCGCATTACAGAAGCTGCAACTTTCTATATCCTTGTTCTCCTTGTAGTACAACATGCATCCGTTGCGACAACAATCTATCTTGTCGTACCCCAGTCCCAGTTGTCGGACCATCATCTTCGACTTGTAGAAATTTTTTGGAAGCTCTTTTGATTCCTTCGGTAACACCTCCTTCATTAGTTGTGTAATCCGATCATAGCAAGTTTGTGACAAGTTAAAATTGGACTTTATGTTCAACAACCGCATCGTCACTGACAGTACGGAATGTGGATCACAACCAGGATATAAAGAAGTTTCAGCATCCTGAAACATATCATAGAACTCCTTCGCCTCGGGATTAGGATCCTCCGGATCAAAATTAGGCCCTGCCGTGTCGTACACCATATCTCGTGCAAGGTTCTGCACGTCTCCATAATCAACGGAGCATTCGTCGTCATCGACGACAAAATCCGCTGCAGCATTATCATCAAAAGCATAAGTAGCAGCATTCGCAACCTTTCTTTCGGCATATAGTTCACCTTGCGATGACCATAGGCCGTAATCACGTACGAAACCCTTACGGGTCAAATGATCTCTTACACTCACCACTTCTTCGTAACGTCTATTGCGACAATTACGACATGGACACTTGATTTTGTTACCGTCCATAAACTGAGCTTTGCTCATGGCATACTTAAGAAACACTTCCACGCCTGCCTGAAAATCGTCACTCACACCTATTCTGCTCTCGTGTTGTCGTTTGTACATCCATGTACGATCAACGAAATAACGATCCATCACAGATTGGATGTAAAAATCTGTATAGTAAGACAAACTAAACAGAATTAGTATATAATCATGTAACTGGTGGATCTGCTAGTATTCTAGCTCGAGAAGAGAAAAATCTAAGTACAGTTGTTACTAATAGTTCGATACCGATAGTGCGATACCGATACCGATAGTGCGATACCGATACCGATAGTTCGATACCGATAGTCAGATAGTACGATACCGATATCGATAGTCCGATACCGATTATAGGTCAATTAATCAAACTGAGTCAATCTATCTATTTCTAAATTGCAAGAGTCCGCTTCTAGGATATGGGAGCTATATCCTAAATATCTAGTCTAAAATTAACTTGGTTAGTATACTAGAGTGTCCTTACTATCTAGCAAGTACTACCTTAGTCTAGTCACACTAGCTTTAATTACCTATAATTCCTACCATATCTACACTCACACATTACACCCCAAGCCGTCCTGCATGCTAATAGGCATGGTAGGCCTGCCTTTTCATTCCTCACTCTCTAAAGCACACATACACATATATATGTATATCACAGTTAGATGTATAGATATATACATCTATATAGAAGCACACAACTGACTTATGAAGATGAAGAACTCGCACTGTCCTTGACACAGTGAATATATGCACCATGAACCCAAACTCCATATTCACATTTACTAATCCAAACACCACCAAACTAATGGATAACACATTATTTAGCCAATATATAAACTCAGATGAATTTGATAAGCAAAGCCCCCTGCCGCCCCCGACCAAAGCCTGCCGCCCCAAGCCTGCCGCCCAGCCCCCGACGCCCCCACCCCAAGCCCACCGCCCAACCCCCGACGCCCCCGCCCCAAGCCCGCTGTCCAGCCCACGACGCCCCCGCCCCAAGCCCGCCGCCCAGCCCCCGACGCCCCCGCCCCAAGCTAGCCGCCCAGCCCCCGACGCCCCCGCCCCAAGCCCGCCGCCCAGCCCCCGACGCCCTCGCCCCAAGCCAGCCGCCCAGCCCCCGAATGTCCCCAAGCCTGCCGCCCCCGCTGCCCCTACGTCGACACCGCGACAGAGAGAGAGAGAGAGAGAGAGAGGGGATTACCTTCGGGAGAGAGAGAGAGAAGAGGACACCGACGCCGTTCACCGAAGCCGCGAGAGAGAGAGAGAGAGAGAGAGGAGAGAGAGTGAATTTGGGGGGAATGCGAAAAGTTTCCCCCGCCTTTTCATTTTAAGTCCGGAACGTAAATTTAGCGACGAAAACGCGACTGCTAATCATCCGTCGCCAATTGCTCGCTATTATTGATACTTGCCGACTGAATATCCGTCGCTACGTAGTTGAAAAAATGTCCCGCCAATTCTCTACACAATTCCCGCCAAATAATCGACTACGTAGCGACGACTGGCGATCCGTCGCTATATCTCCGACAGCCTAGCGACGGATGTGCGACCTTTCCTCCCCCTAAAATTAAAATAAAAAATGTACAGGCGTGTGGTCGGTAATCCGTCGGCGTGCCGCCACGAAGCCGTCGCTAACGCCGACTAAAAATTTTCGTCGCTAATTGTCCGTCGCTAATTTACTGTATTTTGGAAGTGCATTCACCATGATAATTGACGCTCTGTGTAAAGAAGGAATGGTTGGAAAAGCTTATAAATTATTAGATGTGACGATTCAAAGAGGTTTGGAGCCCGATGTAGTAACATACAGTATATTAATGGATGGATATTGCCTGATACATGAAACAAGTAAAGCATTTAAAGTTTTTCAGCTAATGCTCTCACGGGGTCATAAACCAAGTACAGTTACTTACCACATCTTGATCAATGGCTTTTGTATGCATGGAAAGGTTGATAGAGCTAGACACCTTTTTGATGAGATGCCATGTAAGGGATTGCAACAAACACTTGCTATACACAATATTATGTTAGATGGATTATACCAAGCTGGAAGAGTTGCCGAAGCAAAAGAAATACAAGATAAAATGATTGCTTCTGGAACTCCCCTAGAACTCCACTCCTATCATATAATATTACGGGGACATTGTAAAAGTCACCACGTTGATGAGGCCATGGATCTGTTCAATACCATATTATGTCAGAAGGAAAAACTGGAAGCTAGGACCTTCAATATTTTAATTAAAGGAATGTTTCAAGCTGGTAAAGTTAATGCAGCAAGGGATCTCTTTAACTCTATTCTTGCAAATGACAAAGTGCCACCAGATATTCTAACATACACCATAATGATGAAAGGCTTTATTAAAGAAGGGTTGTTGGATGAATTTGATGAGTTGTTTTTGTCAATGAAGAAATATGGTTACTCTTCAGATTCTGGTATGATCAATGCTATTGTTAAAGGATTGTTGGATAATGGTGAAGTAAACAGAGCTATGGGGTTTCTTTCAGAAATGGATAAAAGAAAATTTATCCCTGAGGCATCTACTGCATAATCCATAGCGGATCTACTCTCAAAGGATGGACAGTATCATCATTATATGAAAATGCTTCCTAATTTTTCTCAACATTGTGCAAAGAGTAATGAGATTAACATCAACTCATCGACATCATCATTGATACATAAATTTTTTGGGTAAACACCAACATGGAGGTCATATAAAGTTTCTCACTTGGAAGGGATTGCATACCATCTTATCTCGACATGTCATCTAATGGGACTATTCAAAATTCACTCCAATTACTTGGTAAGATTTCTTGGTTAAACTTATTTCTTTACTATATTCAGCAGTGCACTTATTCAATTGATTATTTGATGTTTCCATTTAACTTACACTATTGATTTGTTATATATACATTGGATTGGTTACAAATAAGTGACGTACGTTTTTAGAGTTTCTTTACTTCTCAATTAAGTATATGTTAGGGTATGGGCCTTAGTGCTTTACTTATAGGTCATAGGTGGACTTCGCATGCTAGATTATAGATTAAACCCATCATAGTAATAGATTATAGGTGGACTTCGCATGTTCTTACTTATTTGACTGGGATATAGATTATAGATTGCTTGTAGGTCATAGGTGGACTTCGCATGCTAGATTAAACCCAGCATAGTCTATTACAGTCGTGACCAAATTTTGGGGTAGTAGAGCGAGCATTTTGTAGTACGTACTACGTAGTTGGTCATGTTACACCCATGTTCTTCGTATTCGGTACTGGGGTGTGACGTTGACCGATATGTATCAGTATACGTCGACTTATACCTAAACAATGCTGAAAGAGTCTTTCGTTGCTTGTTGCTTGGAATGCAGAAAGTTCTTCATTGAATTTAAAACAGTGGAGGTATCTCCTAGTTTCTATATTTTGAATGGGGGCATTTGCTAAATATCCCTTTTTGTGTGTCTTGATATGTATTGGAAAGTTTGTATCTCTTTGTTTGCAATTTTTTGCAAAAAAAAATTTGTGCTGAAATCCCACTTTGCCGGATCATATTTTCTTATAATATATTTCTAATGTTTTTGCCCAAATTATGCTATTGTAAATCTTGCAAATTTTGATTTTATGCAGATTCTTACAAATTTTATGTTGAAATTAACATGCCCAGGTAATAACTTGTTTTTCCCCCTTTAGTATTGATATTTATTGGAAACTTTGATATTTTGTTCTTACCGAAAATCTGATGATCTAAATCCATCATGGACAGGCACTTTAAGGTACCATCAACTAATAGATCAATTATCAAGTTGTTGCTAATTTGGGTTTGTTTCTTCTCTGCAGGTTGATTTAGCCTGAGTTAAATGTAGTGTGACATTCTGAAGACGGACATCCTTTGGATGGCATAACAAGAAGATATTCACCTTGCACCTGTGTTTGTAAGGAAGCTGTCTTTATGTTTGGCGATACGTCTGTTGTACTTGGCACTAGACAACAGTGATCCTTGAAGGATGATTTTCTGCTTCAAGTTTTTTTTTCTCTTCTCCAAACATGCATTCTTTGTTGATTTATTTGATGCGGAGAAAGCCTAGCTTTTCTTTGTCACCTGCCCAAATTTTTTAGTGATGGTGGGTTTGGTTGCATGCAACTGTTATTGTAAACTAGACCAAAGTCGTCGTCGTTGTTGTTGTTGTTGTTGTTGTTGTTGTTGTTGTAGTATATTAAATATAATCACTCAGAATCAAAGAAATTTACTTGTTACTATGCACTGCTTGCATACCATTCCAAACGTTGTCGAATTTTTCTTTTTTTTACTTGTCAAATGCATGCATTTTTAAGTTTTGAATTTTTTGTATTGAAATGTTGTTGGTTCAAATTATCTTAGATAGTATTCGTTCAATCTGAAAAGAGACGATAGTCGTTTTGAGTGATACCTTGTAATCATAAACCTTAAGGATCTGCGTGGCAATGCTATTTTCACCGAGTTTGAGGAATTTTTGATATTGCCGTTTCTATAATATTTAAAAAAAATTATCATAAACCTGAAGAGCCTGCTTGGTAATTTATTCGAGTCACTGGTTTTGGCCGCCTCAAAAAATTCTCCAAAATCGGTACAATGCAATTTTGGGTGTATTTTATAAATGTCCCAAATTTCTGTATTTTGAAGATATGCAAAGTTACTAGCAAATTGCATCTAAAGTTAACTTCATATCTGCATTACAACAAATATGGTGTCCACTATATGCGAGTTTGAGATAGTCTCAGTAAAAAGAGAGAGGAGGATAGTACTTCTATGTAATCGGAAATTCGTAATTTGTGTAAAAATAATAATTATTTGTGTGGCCAAATGGAGGACTTCCATTATCAATTTTTTTTTTTCAATTTTCTTATATTAATAATTAGCTAAAGACCTCCTTGGGGATAATCTCACCCTTATTTATAAAGGTTACCGCATCATTTCTCAATTTTCATTTCATACAAACAAAGTAACTACTACAAAACACACTTTCAAGTTGAGTTCAACCATCATCCAAATTGTCCCTCTAAACCATTCATTCTTATGTGACAACTGACGTGACATGTTAAATAGCATTGTGGCATCTAATATGGCATTCAACATGTCAAATTTTATCATCCGAATTTTTTTAATGTTAATGTTAATTTTATTGTTTGTGTTAATTTTAATTTTAAAAATTATGATGTCAGCTGTTGCATTAACCGTCATGCTAGCTTACACATCAAAATAACAATTTGATATTTCAATTTGGAGATATGAATAACATTAGGATGCTGCTACTTGGACCGCAGGTGGGTTAGTCAGCGGCCACGTGGCACTACCCCGCGTCGACGTGGGCTCCATGCGAATAGGAGGGGAGACAATGGGGGAGTGCCACGAGACGGACGGACTGGGCTGCCTGCGGACAAGTTAGCATTTCCGATAACATCTCTACTATTATAATGATGCTTCAAAACGGCTCAAAAGTGAGCCGTCTAAGCGGTGTATATCATCAACCATTTTTTTTTTTGTTAATTTTTTTAATTAACTACATTTCTAATTTTGTGTGTGGCTAACCAAAACCTCTCTTTTGACGTAAAAATTAACAACCACCAAATACTATAATATATTTAAAATTAAAATTATATTTAAACTAACTACATAACATTATCTAATCAAACATATATCCAAAAACGGAAATTTTCATACAAAGCATTGAACATTTATAAAATCTCACTCAAAGCACAAAGTTTAAAATTATTCCCTAGGGAGCACAAAAACGCCCTTCCGATGGGCGTTTTCTATTTTTTAATATTTTTGTTTACTTGTCTGTTCCTCCTCCGTTAACTCCGTTAAAAAAAAAAAAAATTAGAAAACGCCCTTCGAAAGGGCGTTTTCCCTGAGCATCGATGGGACATTTCACTCCACTACACCTGTTCTCTGGTTGCATGGCAGTCTGGAGGCAGCTTTTCGGGGCACGTTTCTCTGGAAGTTTGTACATTTTTTTTGTTCTTATTATTTGTGATCCGTGTAAAAAATGGAGGGACCTATATGTAACAAAACAAAGCTATTACTGCATTTAACAAAATAAAGCTATTCAATAATTGTTATATTCCTTGCATTCAACAAAATAAAGTTGTCAATCCTATTATTTGTTATCCGTTTTATTCTTATTCTTATTATTTGTTTTACTACTGTCCCATTCAACAAAATAAAGCTGTTTTTGCATATAGGTCCCTCATTATTTTTGCATTGGAGGGACCTATATGTAAAATATGGTTGGTTTAGAGGGATTTAAATGCAAAAAAGCATGGGAAAACGCCCATGTGAAAGGCGTTTTGTGTTTGGATTTTTCTTTTTTAATGTATTAAGTGTTGGTGTTGGTTAGATTCTTATGTATTAATTGTTGGTGTATTTGCAGTCAAGTGTAATTAATGCTTCTTTTTTTGTTTCCTTCTTTCTAGCATTTCTGTGTATTTTCATGTTTTACAAATTTGTTATTTTCGGTTTCTCGACGGCGGTGAAAACGAGGGAATAATCGTACAGAGGAAAACGCCCATCAGATGGACGTTTCGCTTTTTTTTAATTTTTTTTTCATGGCGGTGAAAACGAGGGGAATAATCGTACAGAGGAAAACGCCCATTAGATGGGCGTTTTATTTTTTTAAATAATTTATTTTACTTTCCTGCCGCGGGGAATAACCGATGAAAAAAATTAATTAAATAATGATACAAAACGCCCTTCGGATGGGCGTTTTCCTTTTTTTAAAATTTTTTTTATTTAGTTTGCTTTTTCCGTTTACTCGTTAAACGGACGTTAATATAAATTAATATTTAAATAAAAACGCCCTTCGGATGGGCGTTTTCATGCTCTATATGCTATTTTTAGAAACATTGTGCTCTTCATATAATTTTATAAATTTTTAATGCTCTGAGTGAAAATTTTCGATCCAAAAATTTAAAAAATAATCGTAAAAAATTATATTCAAATTATATTTTAAAATATTCTAACATATTTTAAATTTTTATATACTTTATTAATACTATCATTTATTTTTATTTTTTTTATACACAATAAACACGGGCCCACAAGGTTTCCATACATCCCTTGTAACAGCTCTGAGGAAGAAATGATGAATCCGACGGCCGCCTCCTCCTCCCTTTCCCATGCAGCGAGATTATACTCTCTTGGTAATAATATAGAACGTCTGGTCATAGAGCGCTGTCGCTCGGAGAAGCACCTCCCCATGGCCATGGGAGAGGCACTCCACCTGTTCGACAAATTGACCGCTGCCAAGCACCCCAAACCCGACGTCTCCACCTACAACATCCTCTTCACCTCCGTCACTCGTAAGAACAACCCACCTACAGCATCCTCCTCCGACTCCTTCCCGACCATCTTCTCCTTGCTCGACAAGCTCAACCGTGCCGGCACCTCTCCCGACACCATCACCTACGGCATCTTCATCGATTTCTGCGGCCGGTCCAACAAGGTAGACCTCGCCTTCGCCGTCTTCGCATGCATGCTCCGACGCGGCTGGAGCGCCACCATTATCATCCTCAACTCTCTGCTCAATGGACTCTGTGTCAAGAAGAACTTCGGCGAAGCAGCCCAGCTGCTCGACAAAATGCCTCAGTTGGGTTTTGTGCCAAACGTCAGATCTTACACTACCGTCATAAAGGGTCACTGCGAGAGCGGAAACACAGACCTGGCGATCGATGTACTCAGGAAAATGAATACCAAACCCAATGTGTTCACTTACAGTACAGTCATCAACGCTCGTTGCAGACAAGGAAATATGACTAGCGCTTCTGAGCTGTTCGACGAGATGGTCAGCATGGGAATCCAGCCGAATGTCGTTACGTACACTAGCATTATTAGAGGCCATTTGCTTCTCGGTCGCTCGAAAGAGGCCAACGGAATCTTTAAAGAGATGGTCGATAGAGGACTCGCACCAGATGCTGTAACATTTAGCACGTTGATGGATTATCTTTGCAAGCAGGGGAAAACGGTCGAAGCACATAAGCTACTCAATTTGATGGTTGAAAGAGGTGAGAAACCCGATATAATCACGTATAATGTACTACTGCATGGATACTGTCTCCAAGCCAGGTTCGAGAAGGTGGATGAGTTACTTAGTTCTATGTCTCGTGAGGGTCTAAGGAACGACGTCCGTAGTTACAATGTTTTGATTGATGGGTACAGTAAGAACCATAAGGTAGATGAGGCTATGGATGTGTTCAAGAAAATGCAACAACAAGGAGTGCAGCCGGACACTTTTACTTACAATATTTTATTAGATGGACTTTGCAAGATCGGAAAAGTGGACAAAGCTGAAGACCTCTTCCGTCAAATGGTAACTCAAGGTCTCTCTCCGGATATTATCACATATAACACTTTGATTGATGGACTTTGCAAAATGGGAAAAGTGGACGATGCTGAAGATCTCTTCCGTCAAATGGTAACTCAAGGTCTCTCTCCGGATATTATCACATATAACACTTTGATTGATGGACTTTGCAAAATGGGAAAAGTGGACGATGCTGAAGATTTCTTCCGTCAAATGGTAACTCAAGGTCTCTCTCCTGATATTATCACTTATAACACTTTGATTGATGGACTTTGCAAAATTGGAAAAGTGGTGGAAGCTGAAGTCCTCTTCCGTCAAATGGTAACTCAAGGTCTCTCTCCTGATATTATCACTTATAACACTTTGATTGATGGACTTTGCAAGATCGGAAAGGTGGAGGAAGCTGAAGATCTCTTCCATCAAATGGTAACTCAAGGTCTCTCTCCTGATATTATCACTTATAACACTTTGATTGATGGACTTTGCAAGATTGGAAAAGTGGTGGAAGCTGGAGTCCTCTTCCGTCAAATGGTAACTCAAGGTCTCTCTACTGAAGGTGGGGGATGATGAAAATTTATCCCTGAGGGAGGCATCTACTGCATCATCCATAGCGGATCTACTCTCAAAGGATGGACAGTGTCATCATTATATGAAAATGCTTCCTAATTTTTCTCAACAGTGTGCAAAGAGTAATGAGATAGACATCGACTCGTCGATAGCATCATTGATACATACAATTTCTGGGTAAACACCAGCATGGAGGTCACCTCATTTGAAAGGGATTGCATACCATCTGATCTCGACATGTCATCTAATGGGTCAATATTCACCACAATTACTTGGTAAGTTTTCTTGGTTAAATTTATTGCTTTATTATCTTCAGCAATGCACTTATTCATTTGATTTATTTTGATGTTTTCGTTTAACTTACATTATTGATTGGTTATATATACATTGGACTGGTTACACATAATTGAAGTGCGTTTTAAGAGTTTCTTTACTTCTCAGTTAGTATATGGTTTGTCATTGCCCACATGTATGTCAAAAATAGTTGTAAGAACCATATTATGATATTTTTATCATGCATTTAAACATAAGATCAAGCTCAAATGGAATCGTTTTCAAGATGTCGTTAGAGCAAGCTTTATTGATTATTTGAAGGTTCGTATCAGTTTAGGGATCGTTATAACTTGTAAGACTCTCCTTGTGGGTTTTGGTATCAGTTGTTTTAGATCGTGCCTTCCGAGTTTTTGGCATGTAAAAGCCAAAAAGTAAGAAAAATATTAAAAACCATATATATATATATATATATATATATATATATATATATATATATATATATATATAGAGAGAGAGAGAGAGAGAGAGAGGTAGTTGACTATCCTTCTCTTCCTCTTCCCTTCTCTTCCTCTATTTTTATCTTTTGATTTCTTTGTATTAAATTCCATGCATTTGCATCAAGGGTTAAATTTTTGTATTATTTAACATGCCCCAAAATAGATTTATCTACTTTTATGGTTGAGAGTTAGATTCATGCTCATATAATTTTTTTATAGCAAAATCAACTGAAAAAGCTTTCCAAAGAGATTGGATATGGGTTCTTTGGATAAGGACTCCTTGGAAATGAGAAAGTGGAAGGTACAATGTAGATTTTTTTGGGACTTTATTGCACTTTCTTGTGCACTCATTCCAAAATGTGTTTAGATAGCCATTACGAAAGGAAGTGATAAAAATGTGAAAGTGCGTTATAATATCATAAAATATTATTAATAGGTGACTAAATTGATATATAATTTTTAATATATAATTATTGGACTTGATAATTAAGCATTAGTTATTGAGTATTATTTAATTATCGTAATCACTTTTTTGCTAATAATCAGTCATGTCCAATATGATAATATACTAGGTAAGAATTATTATTTATTATAAATTAGTAAGAAATATTAATTATGTCTAAAATTTTACCCAATACTTGTTATCAATTTATGGTTTTTATTATGATATTAATTAATTATCTTAGTTATTGCACGCCAATTAAGAATGATTAAATGTTAATTAGATGTTACTAATTATTTACTAAGTATTATGTATTAATAGTTAATTAGTTAACATTATTACAAATACAATGATTAAGCAAACATTAGATAAGAAGTTCCAACCCACTTCTGTATGTTTTAAAAAGGTTACAGAGGTCTATAAGTCTAACACATCCGCTTACAACGAGGTTACTACGAAAGCCTATGGTGAGGTTACAACCGACCTGTCTATTATCCCCCCAAAATCATATTTATATTTTCTGGAGTTTATAAAATTTATTTCTAAATTTTTTCATATGAATTGTGAATTTTTCTAAGTAATAAAAATAGGTTTCTAATATTTCTATTATTGAGAAAAGATTATTCTTATTTCCTACTAATAATGAATATTTATTTAACTAGTTATTTATTTATTTGTGAATTATAAATAGTTTTATTAAATTATGAAATTCTTTTGGATCATTTATAAGTAATAATATTTTTTAAAAGTAAAGGATTTCATTCATATTATGGATAGCTTATACTAATTAAGGATCAAATTAGTAATTGTTAGCCATGTTGGATTAGTTAGTGCTAACTAATCATATAGCTTATACTAATTAAGGATCAAATTAGTAATTGTTAGCCATATGTACATGTTATTTAAATTGGGCTTCTATATATCAAATTGGATCGAAAATTATGTCGATCTCCAAATCTGGACTTCTATATATCAAATTGGGCTATTTGGACATTGGACTCAATTGAACTGTCCGTTCATTATTTGGGATCATCTATTGGAATTTAGCTTCTAAACCATTCCATGTCGACACGTTCATGTCGTTCAGATCGACAACAAGTACCCAAGGCAAGTATTTATAATGATTACTTTTATTTCCTGATAGTTACTCCATTTCACGATTTAGATGTGCATTCTCTGATTATTGTCACGATTATCACACGAGACTACTGTTATGGATTCTATTACATAATTACCTTGTTTTTCTGTTCTTGTAATTATCCTGTACATGTTTTCTTGTTTCGAATGAATCCATGGTTACTAGTTGGACGCGAAATACCTTCGTATATATGCGAACAAAACGTGTATTTCATGTTCCCTGTTGATAGCTAAATCATACACGACACGTATCATTGAGTCGGACCAAGTAGATCTCTCAGCCCGATCATATATAGAACTTGGTATTTTAAACACACTTAGTATAGTTATGACTTTTGCATTCATATTGATTTTGTCATATGCCATGATTACACCTGCCATAATTATCCTATTTTACCTGTCTGTCTTACTTGTCATATCATGATTACAATTTATATATTCCTGTATCTCATACTCTATTTCATATTATATAGTTTCTATCATGTTACAAATAGTGTATCATGTTTATACTTGTTCCAATCCTGATTGGATAACTATTTTTTTAGGCGTTGTCGATGACCGTTGTACCTCTATTTGGACCTTTGTATTGCATGATGAGTCGTAGGCCCTGGAGCTATCCCTGGAGGTATAGATCTCTGTTTTATTTATTTGCTAGTTTCTTCCTTTCATTTCTAGTTAGATTCCATTTGATCGGATTCGTCTCCGGAAAATTCTTGCTAGTTTTGTATTAATTTTGTAATCAAACACTTAAAATCTTATGACATTTGATTTTAATAAAATTTGTTTATCCTTTTGCCTCTGTTATCCTTCTTTAGCTTCTATGAATGAGTTATATTAATAAATCATGTGATCTTGAGGTATAGATAGTGCACTACCGCCAATGCTGCGGCGTAGGCCCGCGTGCTTCCACGTACTCGTGCCGAACTTCTGGTGCAGGCCGTAACACGTTTTTATGGTGGCCCATGCAGGTCCCGTCTTCGCAACTAGTGCGAAGTCGTGGTTGTACATATGTTAGTCGTGCATGCCACTACGAGCCTGCAATATTCTAGATAGGGCTGCAAATAAGCCAAGCTGTTGGCAAGCTGCTCGAAGCTTGGCTCGATAAAAGCTCGTTTGAGCTTGGTTCGTTTAGTAAACAAGTTGAGCTCAAGCTTAATTTTCGAGCTTGTTTAATAAACGAGCCAAGCTCAAGCTTAGAAGTACTCGACTCGTTTGAGCTCGCGAGCTATCTCGTTTATGAGCTTGCGAGTTTGCTCGCTTGGGAGCTTGTGTAGATGCTCGTTTGTTCTTTGTTTAATTCTAATTTTATATATGTTTGTAGAACAATATGGTTGTGTGCATTATATATTTATGTCCCTGATAATTGACATTAAGGAACTTTTTTAATTAAATTTTTATAAATAAATTGTTAATATTGCAGGTACTTGGATCCAAACCTAACTAGCTTAAAATTGAGCTCATTAAGCTTGAAATCAAGCTTAATGAGCTTGGAATAAAGTTGAGCGAGCTTGAAATCAAGCTTAACGAGCTAGATTTTGATCTTATCGAGCTTGTTTATCAAGCTTGAATCAAGCTCGCTTATCAAGCCAAGCCAAGCTCAGGCTTATTATAAACAAGCTCGAGCCAAGCTCGAGCTCTAAAATAAAAAACTTATCAAGCTCAAGATCGATTAATTCTAGTCAAGCCAAGCTCAAGCTTACAAAATCTTGGCTCAGCTTGGCTTGTTTGCAGCCCTAATTCTAGATGACTATAGGACTTGGTAACTCGTTCACAAAATAAGATTTTCGATCACTTCATCTTCATAAACTCTATTGTGAATTCCTTTGACTTGGTCTTCCTAATTGACTATATCTTCTCCTTGCCTTGATTTTATTTGGTGAATTGACCACTTAAGTTTGGTTCTCCTAGGACGATTTTATGGATCATGATATATGTTTTGATGACATGACACAACTATAGTTAGCAGTGATTTTAGATATAAATTGGATTATCATAACTTTTCTTAGCAGATTTGTGGATTATTCCGACCCTTTGTAACTTAGGATTAGATTTGGAATGATAAGATAGAATTATGGCTAACCAGTGTTTCTATAAACTCGAGGATACCTACGAGGAAGATTTCAAATTGTCAAGACATTGTTTAGCGAAAACAAAAATATTAAGGCTAAAATTTTGTTGAACTCAACATAGTAAGAAGGTATATGGGTTAAGAAATTTATAATTCTGGAGGACATGAAAATTTATTACTCGAGGATTAAATGACGATTGGTTAGCAATATATGGATGGATCCTAGCAATAGAGATTTGAGCAAATCACTTGGCCTATGGGATAGAACATGTTTATTTAAAATTATTGCATATTTGGATACCTTTTAAAGTTGAAAAATTCACATGACAAGGAATTGATTGAAAGAATTATCTTTATAGAAGTATTTGGAGATAAAGAATCTTTTAAAGGTCAAAAATAAAATCGATCTCACAAAATGATTAGAGCATTGTGTAGAGGAGTTAGTAAGATGGATAATAGACACTGATTTCGGAAAAAAAATGATGAGTACATGAATTGTTTAAAAGGTTTGAATCTATAAATTGAGCATTTCGAGATTATAGATTTTGGGGAAAAAATGATAAAGATGTTAAGGATTGATATTCGAAATTGGTAAGAGCATTATGATGAAATTGAAATAGTGGACTTGAAGGAGGAAATATTATTGCATTCGGGGTAATGAATTATGGAAAGGGATAATTGGTGTACTAGGCTTACTAGACAGAATTTCTTACCTGATCACGATATGCATAGTAGTGTTTCTAGCCATTTATATGCATGACCTTATTTTTATGTCCAATTTGCCCTTTATATTTCCAATTTTCCTTTGTATTCTCAGCTTTTTTTTCTGCCCGTCACCTCTTTGATTTCTTGTTTCCACTAGCATTCTTTCTGCCTAGGTTCTTAACTTCGTTTTCATTGTCATCATCGTCCCCCTTCCTTCTCTTCTTTTTGCCATTACTCTCCTTGACTTTCTGCATTCATCAATAGTAATTTAAGCTTCCAGAGGGGAAAAAAGAGAGAGGAAAGAAATGATAGCAAGAAAATAGTCCAAGGCCAGGAAAGATTAGAGATTTCAAATAAAGTAAAATTTGCAATGAATACTGTAACTATAGGGTAGTCCTTCCTATAGCCCTGCTTTTACTATAAAAATAACAACTTACATTGGATTGAAACCAAGAAAAATGCATTATCGTTCGATGAAACTGACAGCGATGGATCTAAAATTTGCACCATGCATACGGATTATGATAACTTACAAAGTTTCTGGTTTCTCTCTCTCTCCCTGAATACCAAACTAGTTGAGATGCCTCCTAGTTTCCGTATTAGTGAAAAAAATATTGTGATGGTGCGAAGTTCTACTTAGCATCAGATTTAATCCAATGCCTCAACAGGTTAAGGTTAGGCCTGAGTAACAAAAACGGGATCAGAATCGTTAGTGGCTCGTTCAATACCTGGTCAATGATGAGCTCTATCGGCTGTTCCTGATATATTTAGCTTGTTTCTGGATTGGGTATGCTCAAAACCGTTCCAGATCCGTTTATATGTATCAGTATTGGTCGCTTTTTAGAACCTTGGTCTGCTCTCTTGCTACTAAACAGCTATAGGCTTTTCAAGCTACATGTGAATCGATTTTGCTAAAGAATTTGTTGCATGAAATAGGTTTGTAAGCAACGTTCTAAACAAGGTTGTAAAAATTGCTAGTTGACCGCTAGTCGGTTCGCAGGGACTAGGGATTAATAGGATTAATCGGAGAAGGACAAGAGGAGGTCATCAACCACCACTAGCACCATGGCGCCGGAGGTGGGACTGGGAGTGGGGCCCTGAGCTTGGTTCTGACGGCGGATCCGAAGCCAGCTCCGATGGACTGCAGATCTCCACGAGCGGTTCGTCGACGCCATCGCCAGCTCGGAGGACCTAAGAGTTCGTTCCTTTTCTTCTTTCTTCAAAATAGTAAATCTTAATTGATGTGTTGTTTCGGCCGACTAAGCCTGCCTACTGTCTCCACCGAGTTTTCTGTTTCCTAGTATCCAAATCGAGTTGGCGGCGGTCGACTAGCGACTAGTCGGCCGCCTAGGCCGACTTTTCAACATTGGTTCTAAACGGCGGTAGGCGGGTGCGCAGAGGAGAGAGTCCGCCTACCGCATAGGCACCGCCTAGACGGTTGATACATTTTGTCATTTTTTTACTATTTTACTATTTTTTTTGTGCATAATATGCGTATTTTAAGGGTGTTCCATGCATAACTAAGTTGTAGAACGAAGATTTATGAACTTTTAGTTTTGTAAAAGTGAAGCATAGGTCCATAATGCTTGCAAAACCTTTTGGTCAAAACATCTTGTTAGGTATTGCTCCGCCTAGGCGCACTCCTACACTACCTTACCTCCGCTACGCCGCCAAACCTCTGTTGGCCGCCTGCTCCACCGCCTACCGCAAAAACGATGCGCAGAGAGACCGCCTACCGCCCAGGCGGCCACCTCAACCGCCATTTATAACAGTATTTTAAAGTTCTCTTGCTTCCTTCCCTATTGTGATAGTCAAGTTGCCAATTTAGATTAAATCTTGACTTCCACAATTAACAGTTCCCACCACCCCTTGGAACAGTGTTATGTATCCCACAACCCTGAATAAGGTAGCTTCTTAGCGAAAATACCAAAAGTGAGAAAGAGGATTATCCAGATCCTACAAGATGAAATATCAATCAAACGACTATAGGAAAATACGATAAAATATGTTAAATTCCTCGCCACTGACACCAAAACTCTAACGTATTTATGAGGGCTAAGAGAGTATTTATATTATACAACACACCCAGCAGGTCAAAGGCCTACTTTGGCACGCATCGGTATTTTTTTCCAATCTGCTTAATTCGAACATGGTGGTCTGATACCATGTTAAAGTCCATGTCACTTGCACCAAAACTTTCGAGTGTTCACCAACATTGAGAGAGAATATTTATATGATTCAAAATCAATCAAATCTCAAGATGAAGAATATAGGTCATCATAGGATTCAACATCAATTTTTCTCCCTCCAGACACAAATATATATATAAACACGCACAAAACGTATATATACACACGTTCTTTGGTTAAGCCTACCCCTCGTACCACGAACCAGATAAAATTGCATTATGTGTACCACGTACTCATATCACGTAAACGAACCAAAACCAGTAACATCTGGAGAAAACAATTGAGGTGGATTATCATTTTGCTTGTCACAAGAGTAGCTAAGAGATGAGTTCTTATCACTTGATGAACTTATTAGCGAGTCATTCGGGAAGGGCATTTAGAAATTCCATGTAACAATATTAACTTGCATAATATTAATCATTATCTTGACAACAACCATCTATTTGTTGCAAAATCAATTTGACTGGTTCTCTCAACTGGAAAGATGAGTTGAATCAATTTGACTGGTCCTCTCCCCTTTTCCTCCTATATTCCAATAAAACACTAGGTTTAACCGGTAAGGATCAGGATTTATTCCGATTAATTTAGGAAGGACCAAGATTGAGATTTCTACATAAATCCCTTCAAATGAAACACACACACACACTTAATGTAAAAAACAAAACGAAGGAGGCAAATGTATGATACCATTTGAGCCATTCGTTTGGCATCCGACACCCGCTCTAGAAGTACTAGAACCTCTTGCTCCTCAGCTGGAAACTCTGGAAGCTTCCTCCCTGCATATCAAATAATGAGGAAAAAAAAATAGTATTTGTTCAAATATATTACAATTGGTCAGGTTCTTTAATAGAAATGAGTAAAGCACAAATACCTACCAAGGAGCTTCTCTATATGCATGAACCATTCCACCTCATATTGGTTAAATATAGTAATAGCAAGCCTGGAACGGCCAGCACGTGCTGTTCTTCCAACACGATGGAAATAATCCTATAAATAGAGATAACTAGAACTTAGTACAGTGAACTGAGTGGATGGCAACAAAGAAAGTGAAGCGTCGAGAACTTTTTTCATTTATTTTCCTATCAAGCTTTCAGCATGCAGCAATGCAAGTGAGAACTATTATTAGTTATTGAGACTGTAACTCAGATAGACCATGAGCGATATTGTTATCGAAGAATTATCCATGCATTTTGCTAAAACTTCCGAAAGGGGTCGAGACTGTAAACTTAAGAAATTGTAGTGCAAAATACTCAGATAGGCCAGTACATTCAATTAGATGGTTACAATAAATATTGAACTCTCTGATGTTCCTTTTAAAGATACAAAATTGCCGCGCTGCAAAATTCCTTGGCTAGCATGCCTCATAAACAATCAAGACCTGAAGAGAGACAGAAAGGGATCTCCGAATGTAACCCCTTCTACAACATCTCAGCCTTTTTTTTTTTTCTTTGGCTCCCCTAAGCTTTTAAAAGTAGCCATTACTGCCTGTCACCTCTTTGATTTCTTGTTTCCATTGGCATTCTTTCTGCCTATGTACTTCTTAACTTCGTCTTCATTGTCATTATCGTCCCCCTTCCTTTGTCTTCTTCTTGCCATTACTCTCCTTGACCTTTTGCATTCATCAATAGTAATTTAAGCTTCCAAAGAGGGGGGAAAGGAAAGAAATGATGGCAAGAAAATAGTTCAAGGACAGGAAAGATTAGAGATTTCAAATCTAAATTTTGCAATGAATACTGCAACTATGGGGCGGTCGTTCCATAGCCCAGCTTTTACTTTCAAAAGAACAACTTATACTGGATTGAAACCAAGAAAAATGCATTATCATTTGATGAAACTGACAGCGATGGATCTAAAATTTACACCATGCATATAGATTATGAACTTACAAAGTTTCTGGTCTCTCTCTCCGTGAATTCCAAACTAGTTGAGATGCTTCCTAGTTTCCGTATTAGTGGAAAAGATATTGTGATGGTGCAAAGTTCTACTTCATCAGATTTAATGCAATTACTCAACAGGTTAAGGTTAGGCCTGAGTCACAAAAAAAGGCTCAGGTTCCACCAATACCCTATTGCAACCACAAATACATGGTCACTGATGAGCTCTATCGGCTGATCCTGATAAATTCAGCTTGTTTCTGGATCAGCCGATCAGGTATGCTCAAAACCGTTCCAGATCCATTTATATGTATCAGTATTGGTCACCTTTTAGAACCTTGGTTTGCTCTCTTGCTACTAAAGAGCTAATAGGCTTTTAAAGCTACAGATTGAGATCTCCATCATGTAGTCAAAAAAAAGTCTCAACTGGTTACTGTATATTTTTGGAGAAAAATTGGCATCAAATTAAACATAAGAAACACTCTTCGTGGATCAAGAAAGTGGAGAAGCTGAAATGTCGTACTTGGGCCATAGTACATGTGAAATGATTTTGTTATAAGAATTGTTGTATGAAATAGGTTTTTGAGTTGCTCTCTTGATTGATTCCTCCCCTATTGTGATAATCAAGTTGCCAATTCAGATTAAATCTCGACTTCTACAATTACCTGTTCCCACCACCCCTTGGAATAGTGTTTCGTATCCCACAACCCCACATGAGGTGGCGTCTAAGCGAAAATACCAAAAGTTAGATATAAGATGATCAAGATCCTACAAGATGAAATATCAATCTAACGACAATAGGAAATGAAATATGTTAAAATCCCTGTCACTGGCACGAGAACTCTACAGTGTTGGTGAGAGTTAATATATTTATATTATTCAACACACTCTGCAGGTTAAAGGTCTATTTTGAATAGAGAGTTGGATTCACGCATCGGTATTTTTTTTTTTAATCCGCCTAATTCGAACATGGGTTACTATGATACTATGTTAAAGTTCATGGCATTGCACCAAAACTCTAAGTGGGTTGGTGAGGGTTCAGAGAATATTTATACAACATCAATCAAATGTCAAAATGAAGAATATAGGTCTTCATAGGATTCAACATCAATTCTTCCCCCTCCAGACGCAATTGTATATAAACACACACAAAAGGATATATACATACAAATTGCCGGCTCTTTGGTTAAGCCTACCCCTCATACCACGTACCAGATAAAGTTGCATTCTGAGTGCCGCATACTCATATCACGCAAGCGAACCAAAACCAGTAACATTGGGAGAACAATTGAAATGGATTATCATTTTGCTTGTCACAAGAGTAGCTAAGAGACGAGTTCCTATCAATTGATCAACTTATTAGCGAGTCATTCTGGAAGGGCATTTAGAAATTGCATGTAACAATATTAACTTGCATAATAATTATCATTATCTTGACAACGACCATTTATTTGTTGCAAAATCAATTTGACTGGTTCTCTCAACTGGAAAAGATGAGTTGAATAATTCTGCCTAATTCTTTAAACTACTGTATCAGCTGAATTTCTTGGCAACGAATCCTTGGCAGTCGTTGTCAATATAAAGCCATCTTCTCCCCTTTTTCTCCTATATGCCAATAAAACACTAGGTTTAGCAGGTAAGGATCAGGATTTATTCCGATTAATTTAGGGAGGACCAAGATTGAGATTTCTACGTAAATTCCTTCAAATGCAAACACACAAACACACACACACACACACACACACACACACACACACACACACACACATGCACACACTTAATATAACAAACAAAACAAAGGAAGCAAATGTATAATACCATTTGAGCAAAGATTAATTTAGGAAGGACCAAGATTGAGATTCCTAGAACAGAACAAAGCAGGAGTTCAAAAGTCTCATTTCCCTCCAATCAGTACTGTTGAAGCAGTGCCCTTGACCTTTATGCTGCTGCTGCTGATATAGCTACACTACAATGCTGCATAAATAATGATTTATCCATCAAACAAGTTAATCTCCAAGTGTTTCATACATGATAGTTGTAATATGGAGTTCATTATTAGGCAGCTTCAAGAAGGGCCTCATTTCCAATCAATCCTCGCAAAGCATGTATAATAAACTAAAGCTCAGCTTCTCATACTTTAAACTTAATATCGTATTTTCGGAACTAACAGCTTCATGTCTGGCCATAGTTAATGCTATATTGTACGAATTGTACTGGTGAGAAAATTAGCTTGTCCAATAAATAATTTTAATATGCACAGCCTTCTGTAAAGTACATAGGGGAAGAAGAGGAAGACCAGAAAGAGGGAATAGAAAGACAATAACCTGACACTTGAGGTTATTGAAAATCCATTATTAGATTTCAGAACAGAGGTGTTATATACTCAACTGAATTAATGTAGGATAACATTCCTACATTATCTTCTTCTGTTATCTACAGTATGAGATGTTTAGACTGCAGTGCAGCTTCCGTTATCTTCTTCTGTTATCTATGTAACATAGCACACAAGTTGGCTTTAATATTTATGGGTGCGGCTAACCGCACTCCAGAGTTGCTTAGCACACCCCGAAATAATTTCTTTTCCCTATCCTACCCCTTCCTCCATGAGCAGCTGCTTAGCACCCTCCCCCCAGGCGACCCTTCTCCTCCTTTACCGGAGGGACGTGCTAAGCAGTTGCTCATGGGGGGAGGGGTAGGATAGGAAAAAGAATATTTTAGGGTGTGCTAAGCAACTCATGGAGTGCGGATAGCCGCACCAAATATTTGTTACAAGCTTTAGTGACTATAGCCAGTTGCATTGATCTTTGGGCATATAACCAAGATGGTTGTTCCAACTTACAAAAGTATATTGTGTGCAGTCTTAAAGGATGATCCTCAGAAAATGTATATAAGTGGCTTAATCTTTGGGCATAACCAAAATGGTTGTCCCACTTCGTACAACTTTACATCATTAACCTATTCCATCTGCAGTAACCTCTTCCATCACCATTGTCAATACAACTCCAAAAATGAGAGGGAAAATAATATAATTTATATATTGTAGATAATGGGAAAATAAATAAATAAAGTATAATGATATTTTGTTATAGAACTATCAAGATAACATAATAAATACCCTAAGACCTATTGAGACATAGGGTACACTTGTTATAGATACCCTTAACAGAGGTGAATGGAAGAAAATTCAAACAGCCAACCCCACAATTTAGGGATAAAGGATTTGTTGTTATGAAAGCAATTTTTTTTTTTCTTCTATTGAAAAACATGTGCAAGGGGCCAATAGAGGCACTGAGGAACAGTATGCTATTAGCCGTGTGAGCTGATAGAGTTGGGGTAAACCTAAGAGAACGAGGCCTACAATAGAGCTGAATGGGAGATAATGATTCATGTAGACAAAACCAATAATCTGCGCTAAAGACCGATGTTACTGTTCATGTTATTATAGGAGAGTTTACATAATCTTATATTTCTTTTTGAGTTGATCAACAATATAAACATTCGTTGAAACTGCTGAAACTGATACTCAGTGTTAGATAAATATAATTTTTCTTGTTGAAATCTGCAAACAAAATAAACAAAAAATAATGGTTACCGGCTTCCAGAAAAGTCGCGCACGAAGTACTGCCCTAAAGTTTAATTTGGGTCTAAGTGCAGACTTTTTCGAATGCTTCTAGTGGTAAACTTTCGCTCTACCGGTGTCCCGTCGTCGCACACAACTCGGAGAGGTTGACCAGACTTAGCTCTGCCCAGAGCAAGAATATGAGGAACAGAAAGAACTTCAGCAAGAGAAGAATTTGAGAGAGATTCTGTAGAGATTTTCTGTATCCAAAGAGAAGAAGAAAGGCTAATTATATAGGCATAAAACTTTGTAACTGATGGCTAGACTTTAAAGACGTAATTGATGCTGGATGAAGGCACATAAAAAATATGTTGAAACATTTGGATTAATGTGAAAAATCAATAGGTGTAACGTTTGGATTAATGTGGAAAATCATTATGTGTACGTTTGGATTAATGTGGAAAATCAATAGGTGTAACGTTTGGATTAATGTGGAAAATCAATAGGTGTTTATTGTCCAACGTTCAAATATTATAATTCACAAACGGTCAAAAATTAATAGGAGCAAAAGATTTTTATGGTCTCAATCCGAACCCGAAAAGAAAATCGGATCGGCATTCGGTGCCTGTAGATGTGGCACATACCCGCACCCGTTACGCACGCCGAATTGAACCGAACCAATCTGAGCCGGATCGGACGGCGGCGGCGGCACATGTGTGTCCCATAGGACACCCACACAATACTTCACAAGAGAGCAAATGAGAGAAGTTAATATATACACCATTCCTTCTTAGTGTCCAATCGATGTGGGACTAAAAGTAGTGAGGAACTTGAGCTTTTGCTCATGTGTGTTTGTGGACACATACACACACAACCAACAATCCCCCCCCCCCCCCCCCCCCCCCCCCCCCTCCTCCCAAGGTTAAGTTCCAAAGTGATAAAAGAAAAAAGAAGTAAAGAATTCTTGACAGTTATACACTATGCATAGATGAGATGGACTACAACATTGGATATCACTTACTGACTATTGTCTTTATCTGAAGAAGTGCTTGATGTACTATAGCTTGAATCAGACTTCTTGAACCAGATTCATGAAATAGCACATATAGTACGCTAGAGGTACTTGGGTCTATCGCGTGACGCGTTAGATTGACCATACACACTTTTCTATATTTATGAGAGTTGTCTAAGATTGTCCTGTCCTATAGTCGCGGCCTTCACGGCCTCTCATATAGGTAAGTTCTCAAAATGTTGGTGATTGGAGTCAACCCTGCATAACTATGCTTGGACCTATTAAAAGTCTTAAAACTAATCCTAACCAAATCACACCGGAACACTGTCACCATAGGGATGAGGTATCCATGTACAACATCATACAGTCTCTTGGGCATTAGTTTAAGAGAATTTATTCTCAAGTTCAGTGTTTCATAATAGTAACCTATGTCCAGATTGTTCCTACCTATTGAACCGACTTCTTGGAATCTCCAATCAGACTCGGTTGGGTTGCCACTGCTGGTGACTTACTTATGGGCTTAACCCCACCCCTCCTCGAAGATTATAGGATTGGTTTCCTAGGCAAACTCTTCGTCAAGAGTAAACATACCATTCGTCAAGAGATCTGTAAAGTTTTTTTTTTATGACTTTCATAGTCAAGAACCAGTTTTTTTTTTTTTTTTTTTGCCTTTTATGACATTTTAATGTCTTGAAATGCAGCTGCAGATACCTGTTCATCTTAATTCACAAGATCATTCTTTAGCGGTTCTTTAACATAATTTATAAAAATAAGAGGTACAGAAATATCTAGATCATGTATATGCATAATAAGATGCTTAATCAATAGTACGGGTAAATTGACCTTGATCTCTTTGATATATACATAGTAAGATATGTGAGCCATTCAACTTCAGCACAAACTATGTTAAATATACTATTTCAAATTCTTTGATACTCCTAGCTATGTTTGTTTGTCACAAAGACCTATCAACTTATGAGTATCTAAGTTGTTTCATAGGTGAAACCTTATACTGGATCTTAGTGTGTTTTTATATCCGAAGAAAATGTCATATAATGACTCAGAAATACTATAAATCATGTGAAACCAATTGTAGTCCATTTCTTTAGGAACTTTTGGTTTGACTAAGCCAAATATTTGGATTACTCCTAAATTGTACTATGTGTCATCAGAATCCATTTAATAAAATGTATTATTCTACTAATTGTTGATACAAGCCATAGGATAGTGAGTCAAAAATTAGTTGACTCTGTCACCTCTTAAAGTAAGACAGTATCTTTCAGCCATGTGTAGTGTCCCGAATGTTGTGCTCCGCCCGAGGCCCAGTTGCGTAACCTTTACACGGATGAAAGGTTATGCGGGAAGCTTCCAGAACCTTCTAGAAGATGGTGGAAGGCCTTAGAATATGGCGGATCATTGCGGAAGGCCCAAGATCGTTCTGGATGGCCCGAGAAGTTTCCATTTATGCTCTTAGGGAATAAACCTGGAATATGCCGTTCCAGTTATGGTAGATGAGAATAATCCTTGGAATATTCCTTTCATGACTTTTCATGTAAAGCTCTCTGAGCACTTACAAAATAGGGGGAGGCCTCATTTGTTGCTCACAACCTGAACTTGTAAGCATTTTCCCATTCAATAAAGAAATTTTACGAGTCTCCTCTTTGCTCCACTATTCTAATTTCCTTAGCGATCTAGCTAAGTCGGGTTGGGAAGGCTTGTACGATCTTCGAGCAGGAAGAGAGTGTGCCGCACGGGACGAAGTGCTAGCAAAAACACTAAGTCCGTGACAAGTGGTATCAAAGCAAAGGTTCGATCGTCGTCATGTCTTCGTCCGAAGCAATCATCAACGAGCAACCCACATTGCCTAAGGAGAAGATGAAGACCTCGAGGAAGGGCAAGAGCAAAGAACCGATGATGGAGCGGACTCTTGGCGAGTTGGCTGAAAGGATCAAGATGCTGGAGAAGGACGTGACGGGCGTCGAATTCCAAGTGGAGCAGAATCAGGCGGCTCATGAGGAATTCGCCTAAGATTTGGAGGCGGACGTCGTCGCCACGGCTATGTCGGAGTTCCGAGAGCATCTCCGCGAGATGCAGGACGAGTTTGAGGAGGAACGAAGGGCCAACAAGGCAGAGATTGCTGAACTACGCAAAGAGCTACAAACCAAGGTGGAGGTCCTCGAGAGGGCCATTGCTGGTGGTCCGACTCCGAGGAGGGAGTTGACACAGAAGGTGAAGTATCCTGAACCAAAATCCTTCACTGGCGTGCGAGAGGCGAAGGAGGTGGACAACTTCATCTGGAGTATCGAGCGATACCTGAAGGCGGTTCACATCGAGGATGAGACCGACAAGGTAAACACAGTGTCCCTATATTTTACTGATGATGCTATGCTGTGGTGGCGACGCAGGTGCATCGACATAGAAAAGGGGCTCTGCAAGATCAAGACTTGGGAGTATCTCATGAAGGAGATCAAGTCTCAATTCTACCCGAAGAATATGGAGTACGTCGCAAGATGGAGTTTGCAACGACTCAAACACACCGGATCGATCAAGGAGTATGTGGCAGAGTTCACCCGCCTGATGCTTTCCGTTTCCACTATGGGCGAAGAGGGTCGCCTGTTCCACTTCATGGAGGGTCTACAACCATGGGCGGTACAAGAATTGCAGAGACAAGATGTGTCAGATGTGAATGCGGCTGTTACGGCAGCCGAAAAGCTGATGGAGTATCGACAGAATAATATCCCAAAGCCTAAGGAGAAGACCACCACCAAGTTCAATGGTGGGGGAGCGAAGAAGAACAATGGAAAGGGAGGCCCGCCAAAGGACAAGCAGCCTGCAAAGCCTTCGACGGAATGGAAGCTTGAATGCTACTTGTGCGGAGGAAACCACTTCGCACGCAAATGTCCGAACAAGGGCAAGAGGTGAACGCGGTCCAAGGAGAGGAGGCCGAGGACAAGGAGCCTGGGAAGGGGGCTCACATGGGTTCATTACGCCTATTGGACGCTTTGAAGAGCAAGGCGGTAGTGTCCAAGACCCCAAATCGAGAGCTGATGTATGTGGACGTCAAAATCAACGGCCACAACACCAGGGCGATGGTAGACACAGGCGCAACCCACAACACCAGGGCGATGGTCTTGTGCTAGAGAAAGACTCGAGCACGATAAAGGCAGTCAACTCTGAGGCGCGCCTCGTGCAGGGGTGACCAAAGGAGTGAAGATCCAAGTGGGAGACTGGACGAGTGTCACCAGTCTCACGACAGCACCACTGGATAACTTCAACATGATCCTTGGGATGGACTTTCTTACTTCGGCAAAGGCGGTCCCAATGCCGCATCTGGGAGTCGTCGGGATCATGGAGGAGAGCTCTCCTTGCATGGTGACAGTTGCACGAGGCGAGCTCGCGAAGGGGAAGTCTCTCTCCGCATTACAACTCAGAAGGGGATGCGACACGGAGAGACGACTTCCTTGCAGTTCTCAAGACGGAGGAGGCGCCCGTACAGGGGGATCTTTCGCCTGAGATTGATGACGTCTTGTGGAGTTCGGGGACGTCATGCCGAAGGAGTTGCCAAAGAGGTTACCTCCGCGGAGGGAGGTAGACCATGCCATCGAGTTGGAGCCGGGCACGAAATCGCCCGCCATGGCTCCATATCGCATGGCCCCGCCAGAGTTAGACAAGTTGAAGAGGCAACTCAAGGAGCTGATGGATGCGAATTTCATCAGACCGTCGAAGGCCCCGTATGGTGCACCGGTCCCTGTTCCAGAAGAAGAATGACGGAAGCTTCGTTTGTGCATTGATTACCGTGCACTAAACAAGGTACCGTCAAGAACAAATATCCTATCCCGTTGGTGGTGAACCTGTTCGACCAACTGGGAGGCGCGAGATACTTCTCCAAACTTGATCTGCGCTCGGGATATTATCAGGTCCGGATTGCAGAAGGTGACGAGGCTAAGACGGCGTGCGTCACGAGGTATGGCACATATGAGTTCCTAGTTATGCCTTTTGGTCTAACAATGCTCATGCGACATTTTATACTTTGATGAACAAGCTCTTTCATCCTACTTGGATCGGTTCGTCGTGGTTTATCTCGACGACGTCGTTGTATACTCAAACACGATGGAGGAGCACATCGAGCATTTGAAGACCGTCTTCCGAGTGCTAAGGGAGAACGAACTCTTCGTCAAGCGGTAGAAGTGCTCTTTCGCGCAGAAGGAGGTGTCGTTCTTGGGGCACTGGATTGGGTATAGCAAGATATGGATGGACGGCACGAAGGTCCAGTCCATACGGGAGTGTGAGGCTCCCACCAAGCCGACGGAGCTGCGATCGTTCCTTGGCCTGGCGAACTACTACCGGCGGTTCATCCGAGGATATTCCGCCATCGCAGCGCCTCTGACCGATCTGCTGCGGAAGGATCGGGCGTGGAGTTGGACGCCCCGATGCGAGGAGGCATTTGAGGCACTGAAGCGGGCTGATGGATGAGCCGGTCTTATCTCTGCCGGACTACTCCAAGGCGTTCGAAGTGCATATGGACACGTCCGACTTCACCATCGGTAGGGTGTTGGTGCAGGATGGGCACCCCATCGCATTCGAGAGCCGCAAGTTTAATGACACTGAGCGGCGCTACATGGTATAAGAGAAGGAGATGACTGGTCGTGCACACCTGAGGACATGGCGGCACTACCTTCTCGACACCAGGTTCATGGTCATGAAGGACAATGTTGCCACGAGCTTCTTTCAGTGCCAGAAGAAGCTATCTCCGAAGCAGACGAGATGGCAAGATTTCCTAGCCGAGTTCAACAGGGAGTTGCGGTACAAACCCGGCAAGGAGAATCAAGTGGCCGATGCTCTTAGCAGGAAGGCCGAGCTCGCATCTGTGTGCTTGCTCAAAGGGGACGTTCTGGACCGTGTTCGAGTGGGTATCACAGAGGATCCACCGACACAGGCCATTTTCAAGCTTGTCCAGGAGGGCAAAACGAGAAGGTTCTGGCTGACAGACGGACTTCTCTACATTAAGGGCGACAGGGTGGTCGTGCCTAAGTGGAGTGGCTTGCAGAGACAGCTGCTCAATGAGTGCCATGACACGAAGTGGGCTGGACACCCGGGGCAGAAGCGAACCTTGGTGCTATTGGAGGCCGCATACTATTGGCCTCGCATGTGCGAGGACGTGGAGGATTATGTTCGCACATGTCTTGTATGCTAACAAGACAAGGTGGACCATCAGAAGTCTGGAGGCCTGCTGGAGCCTCTTCCTGTGCCGAGTCCGCCGTAGAAGAGCATTTCGATGGACTTCATCTCGGCCCTGCCGAAAGTGGGGGCACTTGGGTCCATCTTGTGGTGGTGGACCGGTTCTCAAAGTACGCGACCTTCATTGCTGCTTCGACGGACTGCACAGCAGAAGAGGCCGCACGACCGTTCATCAGCCACGTGGTGAAGTTTTGGGGCATCCCGGTCAACACTGTCAGCGACCGAGATCCCCGCTTCACAGGAAAGTTCTGGACGGAAGTGTTCAAAATCCTGGGGACGGACTTACACTTATCGACCAGCTTCCACCTGCAGACGGACGGTCAGACGGAGCGGGTCAACTCCTTACTCGAGGAGTACTTGTGACACTTTGTGAGTGCCAACCAGAGGGACTGGGTGCATCACCTCGACGTCGCTCAGTTCTGCTACAATCTGCAACGGAGCGAGTCGTCACACAGTAGCCCGTTCGAGTTGGTGATGGGTCGCCAACCACTTGCCCCGCACACGCTGAGTACGGGATCCTCGAGTAGAAGCCCTGCGGCCAACCTGTTCACTTCAGATTTCAAGGCAAAGGCGGACATTGCCAAAGCATTTCTGGAGAAGGCCGCAAGGAAGATGAAGAAGTGGGCCGACGCGAGGCGAAGGCCGGTTGAGTACAAAGAGGGGGACATGATGCTAGTGAAGCTACAACTGCAGCAGTTCAAGGTATTTCAAAAAGTACACAAAGGACTGATTCGGAAGTTTGAAGGCCCCTTCCCCGTGCTCAACAAGGTAGGCAAGGTGACCTACAAGCTTGAACTCCCTGCCAAGCTGAAGAACCATCCAGTCTTTCATGCCAGTTGTTTGAAGCCGTACCATGAAGACTTGGAGGACCCCCAGCGCGGAGTTTCGAAGCGACCGACGACGACCATGACGACTTCCTTGACAAGGAGGTGGAAGTCGTGCTGGACAAGAGGACCATTCGGCGGCGAGGTATGTCACCGTATGTGGAGTACCTCATCCAGTGGAAAGGCTTGCCTTATAGCGAGGCTAGCTGGGAACGTGCTGATACACTGCATCAGTTCGAAGCAGAGATCGAGGCGTTTCTCGGCGCGCATGGTTGACGAGGGCGTCAACGCCTTAGGTGGGGGAGAATGTAACGTCCCGAATGTTGCGCTCCGCCCGAGGCCCAATTGCGTAACCTTAGCACGGATGAAAGGTTATGCGGGAAGCTTCCATAACCTTCTAGAAGATGGTGGAAGGCCTTAGAAGATGGTGGATCATTGCGGAAGGCCCAAGGTCGTTCTGGATAGCCCGAGAAGTTTCCGTTTATGCTCTTAGGAAATAAACCTGGAATATGTCGTTCCAGTTATGGTAGATGAGATTAATCCTTGGAATATTCCTTCCAGGACTTTCCATGTAAAGCTTTCTGAGCACTTATAAAATAGGGGGAGGCTGTCATACCCCGATTCCGTAGAATCGATAGTCGTCCCCCGGACGTGATACCGTGCGAACCTAAGTTGCGATTGCACAAGGCATAGTCATAAGGTTATCCGAAACACAACGTCAAGTTAGAGTACGCAGAGAAATTGAGTGAGATATTTGAAATAAAAAGAAACTTTTCATTAATAATAAAACTTCATTTATATGACTTCTTTACAATCAGTGTCGTGCGGGCTACAACATGACTCGACTTACAAAACGAACGCTGATGAGATAGTCGTTCTATATATTACATCTCTTTTTACAAAAAAAATATTACCTTTCCACCTGGTATTGCGGGGAGTCGAGTCGCCATCTTTTATTCTTTGGACTGAGTGCAGGGTCTTCAAAAGGATTTAGGAAACAAGCCTTCGACACACGAACGAGACTTCAAAAGTATTCGCGCCGCCTTGAGCTTTAGTCGGCACGCCCTTCTTGGTTCGGGGTACCTGTGTTGGAGAGCGAGGATCAGTACATTACACTTTGTACTGGTGCGTGGCAAATTTAATTCCATGCTCTCATTTGGTTGAAGAGTTTATATGACTTAGTTTTGTGAATGTTTCTATCCATCCTAATGTATTTCAACAAGCATATGACAAGCATAGTGTGATTTACGTTAGAACTTACCTTCGGCAGAGCGTGCCGTGCGACATAACATATCTCATCCTTTCTTTTTAGTTTGATAACAATTCATTTTAAGTGTATACTTGATGGCCACCGGCTTTACTAGCCATCCTGGACAATAGCTAGGAATATGATGGACGAATCAAAGCAGGTAGCTAGCCCCCAATGACGTCCACCGAATTCCTTATGGCCAACCTAACTAGCTATATCGTTGTTTTTCCCATGGCCGGATCGGTTCCTTGGCCCAGGCTTCCCGATCCGGAGAAACAAAATTGCCCTTGTCGACAAGTTGTCCATGACCGTGCAAAGTCATTTTAGTTATTAAGGTACAGGCTACATTTTCCTTGAAAACTTGATCATTTCACCGTGTTCGTGCCCTTGCATTTATCCTTTCATTCATATCGAACATTATCATCTTAGCCTAAGAAGGGGTCGAGAAGAGGAGGGTTAGCCACTCACCTTGAGTTTTGCTTGAGATGGAAGATTTGTTGGCCGCGCTAGACGTCGCCTACGCGATTACCTAAAATCGCACAAGCAATCGATTAGAACACTGTGTTATTCAAGGAGTTCGATATGAAGTGCGAGTTCGAAATGCAAGTTATGAAAACCATCAAAAATATTCACAAAAACGCATTCAGAAAACCAAAGCCAAAACCAATGCCAGTGCGGCGTAAAAAGCAGAGCAATGGGAGGTCTCTCCCGACTCAGCCGCAGAGTCTATCCTCGAGGTGCAACCCGCTGAATGTGGGACTTGGTTCCGAAGAAGCCATTCCATAACGGGGAATGGATCTTAATTCAACCGTTCCCGTTCGACCGATCCCGACCGATCGACCCCGATCGAATCGATTGCGACAGTATTCCTTTCTCACGCACCCCGTGGACGGAGAACGGGACAAGATGTAGGGACGGGGCACTACACCATAACCAACTAAGAAAAAGTTTCGTCCTTGAAACTTAAGAATAGACCTTACCTCTATATATGAACAATGAAGGAAACTTCTCCTTCATCTATGATTCAAGTTCCCAGGCCGATTCCTCGACCGTGTGGTTCTTCCAGAGGACGCGGATGAGAGGAATGGCACGGTTTCGAAGAAGCTTATCCTTGCGCTCCAAGATTTGCATGGGCTCTTCCATATATGACAAGTCCGCCTTCAGATCCAGCTGACCCAAATCGAACACGTGGCTCGGATCGTGCACATACTTTCGCAATTGTGAGACGTGAAAGATGTTGTGCACATCCGACAGTGCAGGTGGTAAGGCGATTTGATAAGCTACTGGGATGACTCGCTTCAATATTTCAAAAGGACCTACGAATCTTGGACTAAGCTTCCCCTTCGCGCCGAACCTGGAAACTCCAGCATAGGCATCACCTTCAGGAATACATGGTCGCCTTCCAAGAACTCTACTGGACGTCGATGCGTGTCGACATAGCTCTTCTGCCGGCTTTGTGCTATTTTCAATCTTTCCCGTATCAACTTAACTTTCTGCACGGTCTGTTCCACCAGCTCTGGGCCGAGTATCTGCCGCTCCTCGACTTCATCCCAGCAAATGGGCGATCTGCACTTCCGACCGTACAAAGCTTCATACGGAACCATTTGGATGCTGGACTGATAGCTGTTGTTGCTGTTGTTATATGCAAACTCGGCCAGCGGTAGGTGAATGTCCCAGCTTGACTTCAAGTCGATCGCACAGAGTCGTAACATGTCTTCGAGAATTTGGTTCACTCACTCTGTTTGGCCGTCCGTCTGAGGATGATAAGCTGAGCTGAACTTCAACTTGGTCTCCAGTGCTAGGTGAAGACGACTCCAAAAGCGCGACATGAACCGTCCATCCCGATCCGAGACGATAGATACTGGAACCCCGTGCAGACGAACTATCTCGTCAAGATATATCTGGGCAAGACGGTCGACGCTCCAAGTAACTTTAATGGCAATGAAGTGCGTTGACTTGGTTAATCGATCGACGATGACCCAGACGGCATCGTTCCCTCGTGGCGTCTTCGGCAGGCCAACAACAAAGTCCATAGTGACGTGATCCCATTTCCACTCTGGAATGGCCAGGTTCTGCATCTCCCCGCCCGGTCGTTGGTGTTTAGCTTTGACTCGCTGACATGCCATACATTACGACACGAAGAGCGCTACATCCCTCTTCATGCCGTGTCACCAAAAGATAATGCGGAGATCCTTATACATCTTGGTGCTACCAGGATGTAAGGAATATTTGGCATAATGTGCCTCCGACATTATCTCTTTTCTGAGTTCTGCGTCATCCGGAACGCATAGCCGACCCTTTACTCGCAACACTCCCGACTCGTCCTCTGCAAAGCCAGACGCCTTTCCCGTTGATATCAGCTTCCGCATCTTCTCCAGGTAGGGATCGCCCTTCTGCGCAGACTTGATTTTCTCCAATAAGCTCGGTTCTAGCCGTAATTGCGTTTGCTTCATGTCTCTAATTCGAACTCGAAGTTCAATGCCCATTGCTTCCAAGTCACGCAGCAGTAGATTGTTGATGGATAGAGAAGCTATGTACTTCCGACTCAGCGCATTTGCCACAACATTTCTTTTGCCCGGCGTATAGTCGATCGATAGGTCGTAGTCTTTGATCAGTTTGAGCCATCGCCTCTGCCGCAAATTGAGTTCCTTCTGGGTGAAGATATACTTAAGGCTCTTGTGGTCCGTATAAATCCTGCAAGCCACGCCATAAAGATAGTGACGCCACAGCTTTAACGCGAACACAATCGCCGCTATCTCCAGGTCGTGCGTGAGGTAGTTCTTCTCGTGCGGCTTCAGCTGCCGGGAAGCAAAAGATATCACCTTATCCCGTTGCATGAGCACACACCCCAAGCCTTGGCCAGAAGCATCACTGAATATTTGAAATCCCTCGTTCCCTTCAGGAAGAGCGAGTATCGGGGCCGAAACGAGCCGCTGTTTTAGCTCCTGGAAAGAAGTTTCGCAGACGTACGACCACTCGAACACGACTCCCTTTTGGGTGAGGCGAGTCAAAGGCGATGCAATCTTCGTGAAGTCCTTCACGAAGCGTCTATAGTATCCCGCCAAGCCAAGAAAGCTTCGAATTTCGGTAACTGATGCGGGCCGTTTCCAATCGACGACTACCTCGACTTTCTTCGGATCGACTGATATGCCCGCGGCGGAGATGATGTACCCAAGGAAAGAGACACCGTTTAGCCAAAACTCGTATTTGCTCATCTTCGCATACAACTGATGATCTCGAAGGGTTTGAAGTACCGTTCGCAGGTGTTCTGCATGTTGCGCTCGATCCTTCGAGTAGACGAGGATGTCGTCAATGAAGACTGCTACAAATTTATCAACGAATGGACGGAACACTCGATTCATCAGATCCATGAATACGGCTAGGGCGTTTGTTAAGCCGAATGGCATCACCAAGAACTCGTAATGGCCGTAGCAAGTACGGAAGGCAGACTTCGGCACGTCGTCTGGCTTGACTTTGAGTTGGTGATAACCTGATCGCAGATCAATCTTCGAAAATACCGTTACACCTTGGAGCTGATCATACAAGTCGTCGATGCGAAGAAGGGGGTATTTGTTCTAGACGGTGGCTTTGTTCAATTCGCGATAGTCGATGCAGAGCCGCATCGATCCATCCTTCTTTTTCATAAATAGCACAGGCGCACCTCACGGCGAGACACTTGGACGGATGAACCCTTTGTCGAGTAATTCCTGCAGCTGTACCTTCAGTTCTTTCAATTCTGCCGGGGCCATTCTGTACGGAGCTTTCGAGATCGGCCGGGTGTCGGAGAATGTATCGATGATGAATTCGATCTCTCAATCGGAGGGCATTCCGGGTAGCTTATCTGGGAACACGTCGGAGAATTTTGCCACAACGTCGGCCTGACCTGCGTTTGCACCTTCCTGTCATGTGTCTCGAACATACGCCAAGTAGCCTTCGCATCCAGAATACAGCATCCTCCGAGCAGAGATTGCCGAGATCACCATGCACGTCGACGATGCTTCACCACATGAGTAGCATAATTCGGGCACTCCAGGTATGCGGAAGGTGACATTCTTTCCTGCACAGTCAATGGTGGCGTTACAAGGACCGAGCCAATCCATCTCCAGTATGATGTCGTAGTCCTTCATGTCCAAAACTACCGCATCAAGACCGATCTTTTGATCCCTATACAAATGACTCCGTCACCGTAGGCTAAATTTGTGAGTAGTGTCGCTCCCGAAGCTACGCTTACGCTAAGGTCGAGGTCCAATGATATTATCGAAAATTTGTGCTCGACGGCGAAGTCCGCCGATATGAAACTGTACGAAGCGCCTGAATCGAATAACACACGAGCAGGTACATTATTGAAATTCAATATACCTGAGACTACTGTATCTGAGGCGAATGCCTCATCTCGAGTCATCGCGTAGACGTGGCCCTGGGCATTGGGGCGACGGTCTTAGTTATTTGGCGGTGCGGGTTGTTGGGGTCTAGGTGCTGGACCCTGGTTCCCGGAACGTTGGTATTGGGGCGCCGTTGGGTTCGGCTTTCTGATCGGACAATAAGCACGGACGTGGCCCTGTTTACCACAGTTCCAGCATCCGTCCTCTGGCATCTTGCACTCGTAGCTGGTGTGACCGTTTTGGCGACATCGGGTACATCGAGGCCATGGATTACGTCCCTGAGACCCGTATTGTTGGCCATTGTTCGGATGCTTGGACATAGGGTTGTTACCTCGTGTATAGCTTGGGCGTTTGTGGTTGGATTTTTGCATAACGTCCACAGCGACGAGAGGGTTTTCACTCTCAAGGCAGATAGCGTGGTTTAGAGCTTCGCCCGTGGTCTTGTACTTCGGGACCGCTACATGAGCACCAATGGAGCGCCGCAGACCCACTTTGAATCGGCGCACACGGCACTCCTCCGTCGGCAGAAACGCACCTGCAAACTTGGACAATCGGTTGAAATATACGACGTACTGTTTAACTGTCCGATTTTCTTAGTTCAACTGTATGAATTTGTTTTCCTTCTCTTAACGAACGGCTGAGGGAAGGTACTCGACTTTGAAAGCCTTGCGGAACGTGGCCCAAGAGATCGACGCTTGATTGTTGTCGCGTCGGATCGCTCGTTTGTGCACAGCCCACCAATCGTGTACGTTTGATCGTAGTAGTAGTTGTGCGCTGGTGACTTGCTTCGATTCTTCAATGCCAAGGAGCTCGAAGTTGTCTTCTAACTATTCCAACGAGTCGATGGCAACAGAAGGGCCTTCGGTGCTGCTGAAGAAAGTGCGGCACGCTTTCTTGAATTCTGACACTTCAAAGTTATACCTTCTCTGTGTCGCAGGTTGATGCTCGGGCTCCTCTTGGTCTATGTCGATGGGTTGGACCGTCGGCACGGTGACAGTAGGCGCAGTCGCAGAGTTCTCGTTGCCCACAATTGTCTGGACGATCTTTTGCAGAGTCTCAAACTGTATTTGGTGAAGCTTTGCCTGTGCATCGAAGTGAGCTTCGATTTGTGCTTCGAATTGGACCTGTCGCGACTCCTTCTGCTGATGTCGGTCCTTGGACTGCTTGTGTTGTGCCTCCATCATGCGCAGCATCCTCTCGATAGTACTATTAGAAGGTCCGCCCCACGAACTGCTCGAACCACTCGATGCACTTTGTTCGCGCTCGGCTGCGGGTTCCGTCACTTCTACAATACGAAGGCACACGCATCAGTCTCAAAATATTACGGACTCATTGTATGGAACGACTTATCTCATCTATGCGAGGTTAAAGGTTTAAGACTCTTAGACTGGAGGCCAAAGGATGTAAAGCTGTGCTCTGATACCATTATGTCACGCCCCGATTCCGTATAATCGATAGTCGTCCCCCGGGTGTGATGCCGTGCGAACCTAAGTTGCGATAGCACAAGGCATAGTCATAAGGTTATCCGAAACACAACATCAAGTTAGAGTACGCAGAGAAATTGAGTGACACATTTGAAAAAAAAATTCATTGATAATAAAACTTCATTTACATGACTTTTTTACAATCAGTGTCGCGCTGGCTACAACATGACTCGACTTACAAAACGAACGCTGATGAGATAGTCATTCCATACATTACATCCCTTTTTACAAGCAAAATATTACACTTTCCACCTGGTATTGCGGGGAGTCGAGTCGCCATCTTTTCTTCTTTGGACTGAGTGTAGGGTCTTCAAAAGGATTTAGGAAACAAGCCTTCGACACACGAACGAGACTTCAAAAGTATTCGCGCCGCCTTGAGCTTTCGTCGGCATGCCCTTCTTGGTTTGGGGTACCTGTGTTGGAGAGCGAGGATCAGTACATTACACTTTGTACTGGTGCGTGGCAAATTTAATTCCATGCTCTCATTTGGTTGAAGAGTTTATATGACTTAGTTTTGTGAATGTTTCTAACCATCCTAATGGATTTCAACAAGCATATGACAAGCATAGTGTGATTTTACGTTAGAACTTACCTTCGACAGAGCGTGCCGTGCGACATAACATATCTCATTCTTTTTTTTTTGTTCGATAACAATTCATTTTAAGTGTATACTTGTTGGCCACTGGCTTTACTAGCCATCCTGGACAATAGCTAGGAATAGGATGGACGAATCAAAGCAGGTAGCTAGCCCCAATGACGCCCACCGAATTCCTTATGGCCAACCCAACTAGCTATACCGTTGTTTCCCCCATGGCCGGATCGGTCCCTTTGCCCAAGCTTCCCGATCCGGAGAAATAAAATCGCCCTTGTCGACAAGTTGTCCGTGACCGTGCAAAGACATTTTTGTTATTAAGGTACATGCTACATTTTCCTTGAAAACTTGATCATTTCACCGTGTTCGTACCCTTGCATTTATCCTTTCATTCGTATCGAACGTTATCATCTTGGCCTAAGAAGGGGTCGAGAAAAGGAGGGTTAGCCACTCACCTTGAGTTTTGCTTGAGATAGAAGATTTGTTGGCCGCGCTAGACGTCGCCTAAGCGATTACCTGAAATCGCACAAGCAACCGATTAGAACATTTGTGTTATTCAAGGAGTTCGATATGAAGTGTGAGTTCGAAATGCAAGTTATGAAAACCATCGAAAATATTCACGAAAATGCATTCAGAAAACCAAAGCCAAAACCAATGCAAGTGCGACGTGAAAAGCAGAGCAACGGGAGGTCTCTCCCGACTCAGCCGCAGAGTCCATCCTCGAGGCACAATCCGCTGAATGTGGGACTTGGTTTCGAAGAAGTCGTTCCATAACAGGGAATGGATCTTAATTCAACCGTTCCCGTTCGACCGATCCCGACCTATCGGCACCGATCGAATCGATTGCGACAGTGTTCCTTTCTCGCGCACCCCGTGGACGGAAAACGGGGCACGATGTAGGGACGGGGCACTATAGAGGCCTCATTTGTTCCTCACCACCTAAACTTGTAAGCATTTTTCCATTCAATAAAGAAATCTTACGAGTCTCCTCTTTGCTCCACTATTCTAATTTCCTTAGCGATCTAGCTAAGTCGGGTTGGGAAGGCTTGCACGATCTTCGAGCATGAAGAGAGTGCGCCGTACGGGACGAAATGCTAGCAAAAACACTAAATTCGTGGCACATGGCTCTAAACATTTAACTTTACTAGCCATGTTTGTAAAAATGACAGTCTAAAGTACTAGAATAATAGTTTATGATTTTGCTAAGCAACCTTAAGAAATCTTTAGTCTATCAAGTGTTGATTAACTTGGGTTACTTGTAGGGTCGGTTCCCAGCTAGCGGAGGTCCACAAGAGGACGATTAACCGTGTCATTGAGGGCTATTTATGCCCAGTTGACAGAAGTGCCCATTCGACTTGTACCCAAAATAATCTCAACTTTTAAAACTTTAGATTTAAAAAAAGTTACAATTTTATTAACTATTTTATTGTGACTAAATCATTTTTAGTAAGTCAAAAGAATTATAGCGTCACAGAATATAAGCAAAGACAAAATTTGTCTAAATATTGTGACGGAACAATATTGTGATTTTCTTCTGACTAGAAATTCTAATATTGTTATGCTATAGTCATTTAAGATTCAAACATGTAAACGATCAAGGAAAGAATATCATCCATTATCACCAAATTTTATATACATAAACCAAGAATGATGGCTCACAGACTTCATATATATATTTGTTCAACTAAACTTTGTAATCAAAATAAATAGAATATGTGAATTGTAAATAAAAAAAAGTTATATTTCCACGTGTTTGGAACAATTTCGTACTTCTTGCCTTGATTTTGGCTTAGTAGTTATATTGAGATACTTCCATTATTTTGCTAAACATCTATCATCCAAGAATTTGGAAAGGATATACAAATATCAAGTTTAGAAAAATAAAGGGAAGGACTTTGTATTACTTACCTTCATCCTTAGAAGATTTGAGCATTTTCTAAGAAGTCATAATCTCTAATGCTTCTGAATTAAAGAGATAACATTACAAAGATCATGTTAAGAGTAAGTGAGTACAAAAACAAATTTGTATTATAGTCACCATTAACAAGTTGCCCCTGTCCTAAAAGTTAAAATTATAATATTGTCATTGCAAAATTTGCAAGCATAACCTACAATAATAGACAGATTTCATAATACATTATGAAACCTTTTTCTTCCTATTAACCATAATACTATCATTGCAAATGTTACACAGAACATTAAATGGCTAGATGATAAAATAATTTTGTATATACTATTGAGAAGTCAGCATAGTAAATTTATTTGCTCTAATATTCTTAAGGCCAACGTTGCACTTAGCAACTTACAGTGGAAATGTATATATTCTAATAGCAATGTTACTGTGTCATGTATTATATTCATGTCTATTGTTCCATAGTATTCTTTTTTTTTTTCCTAGCATTTTGTCTTTTGACAAATTAAGCATATGGATGACAAAAATATCGATAAATTAACTAAGTAAAGCTCATAATTAATCTCATATGTATTTTATTTGTCAACAAGACTAAGCATATTACCAATATTTGTACTGGAACAAAGTTAACCTTATGTGTTTTTGTATCGAGTCAATAACTAAAGGAGGAAAAGTCGTAAGACCGCACCCAAAGAGCTGAAGACTATTATGTGATTATCATTATATTTGTTTGCAGAAGAAAACAATGGAAGACTAAATCAAAATAAATCAATATGAAAGAATATAGAAGCAACAGTATAGAAATTCTGCCATGCATTAGGTAGAAAATCAAAAGAAAATAAATCTAGCATACAAATCACGTGGTATAATAATACACTTACACTCCATCCATGTGGACAATTTTAATTTTAGTTTCTTTAGTAGAATTAGCTTAAAAAAATATTGGTTAACACATTTAATTAATCCATAAAAGAAAATTATGAGCCCTCCCAATATAATCATTCATTCAAACAGTGAGCACCTTATTAATAAGGTTAATCGTTCGCTATGTAACATTATACAATTGAAATCCAATAGCATCATTCAAGTTACACAGTTGAGAGACAATGTCTTACCGACTATTCAAATATCACCAATTTTTAAGTAAGAAACTATAAGCAATTTGATGCTAGATTGCTAGTATGTTCCTGGATGTATGTATGATCAACTACTTAGATATGAACAATACCAACCAAATGTCGATGAGTCATGATGAGGCTTATAAGCAAATACAATAGTAAAAAAAAATTCAAAAATCATATGGATAAGCCAGTACAATACATATCATATTACAAGAATTCTAGTAGAGTGAGTCCAACATGATTTTTGATATTGTGCTAAGTACCCCAAGAGAAAGCAGAAAATTATTTTTCATACACAAACCACTCTTATCAATTGGAAATATATAGGAAAACATGTTGAAGAAATTAAAGTACTTCCAAACTAGAAATACGCTCTAGTCCATATTGTACACATACTTTGTAAATATCAATGATCAAATTGAATACAATATTGCATATGAATATCTATGACTAAACTCGAGTGAATCAATTATATAATGACGATTTAACTCTTAGATTGTTAGATAAATATTTTTTTTGTTGAAATCTGCAATCAAAATAAACAAAAATAATGGTAACCGGCCTTCGGGAAAGTCGTGCACAAAGCACTACCCTAAAAGTTAATTTGGATCTATGTACAAACTATTCTGAATGCTCCCAGTGGATACAAAGTATAATAGAAGAGGATGTTAAGGTACTCATGCAAACATGCACAAGGAATACTAACCATATGCACAACATTAGAAATTCCCAAACCTTGGGGAATTTCGGATTGGAACTAAGATAATTGTAATATTAAGGGATTTCAGTTATAATTGTTCATTTCTTGCACGTTTTTATTTCTGTCAATAAAGAATTACATTTTCCAATACACAAACACATCAAGGTTGTAAAAATCGCTAGTCTGGCACTAATCGGTTCCCGGAAAGTAGGGATAAATCGGATTAATCGGAGACGTCGGATCAATCGTTTTGAGTTTTATTATATATATATATATATATATATATATATATATATATATATATATATATATATATATATATATATATATATTGTGTGTGTGTGCGCGTAAAAATAATTTATATGCAATATATGTCATATATTATCAAAGTATTATCTTAAATCCCCAAAGTGACAAAGTCATATATATAATCCAAAATTCACAAAAAAAAAATGAGATAGATTAAAGTGCTCATCAATCATCAAAGATATCATCATGCTCATCTAATATAAGGACACATCTCTTCCTTAATTAGACTTAAAGTCATTATCTCCATCATCTTCTTCGGCCTCCGAGATAAACTCTTCATCATCGAGTTCTCTCGTCGTCCTAGAGCTCCTCCTAGGTTCAAGTATGCTCCTTCTTTTACCGTCGGTCTAAGTAAGGGTAAGAAAAAATCGAACCGAACCGAACCGAATAAGATGTTCGGTTTTGAAAAAAATCGATTCCGTTCAGGTTTTAAAAATACTAAAATTTCTTATTCAGTTTCGATTTTTGGTTTTGGTCCAATACAAAAACCAATTAAGAAATTTTTGTTTATATATATATATATATATATATATATATATATATATATATATATATATATATATATATATATGATTTCTTCTTGATACAGTACCTTTTCTTCAATATACAAATATATATATAAATAAGGAAGGTAAGGTGCCACCCTAAGAGTGGTGGCTACATGTCAGCCCCATGCTATTATCATGCATCGATAAATGTGCATGTGCTTAATGATAGCATGGGGATGACATGTAGCCACCTCACCATGTGGTGAGGTCTCTCTCTCTCTCTCTCTCTCTCTCTCTCTCTCTATATATATATATATATATATATATATATATATATATCTATTCTAATATATAATAGGAAAACTTAGATGGTGAAACTTTTGAATTCCGAAAATATCCTTACATACTTATATTAATTAAAAATAGTTCATTAATTTTAATATGGACAACTTAGTAATTAGGTAGACTACCCTTTGGTCTTCCTAAACTAATTAAAAAATGTTAAAATACGTGCTTGCACGTGCACATATGCTAGTATATATATATAGAGAGAGAGAGGGATATATAGGTATATTTTGTTACTATATATATTCAACAAATAAAACACAAATAAACCAAAAAATCGAATAAACCGAATAAATCGAAAATTTTAATTTGGTACGGTTTGATTCGGTTATATGACATTTCTATTCGATTTTGGTTTTTGCTTATTCAGTTTTGGGTTATTTGGTACAGTTGAACTGATTAACCGAATGCTCACCCCTAGGTCTAAGCATCAGTCATAATAGAACAAACGGATATGGCCTACTCATCTTCATGCTTTTTCAGAGAGTTCTAAACTCTCAACACTTCCGCATTCAAACATGGGTCAGTAAATCGATATCGACTTGGCGTAGTTAATCCTGGACCAAACAGTCCAATAGCTTATGTCATTAGCTTGTAACTATTATTTTGAATAGTGTTGAAAGGAATACCACTATCAACGACCCACCATCTTATGCATTATTGCGTATCCATTGTCTTCTTCTTGTCCATTAAGATCTTTAAAGTAGCCTTGCTTTGTGAATGTTGTAGAGTAGGTTGAAATAAAAATTCTAGAAGACTATTATAAAATCAACCATGTTTATTGATTAGTGTTAGAAAATTAAGAAACATGTCCAAAAAATTCTAGAAGACTATTATAATTTTTATTGATCAATGTTAGAAAATTAAGAAACATGTCTAGCAAGTTATTGTAGTTGAAATAAGAATGTTAACATTGATGAGTGAAAATACATTAACGGATAGGATAAAGAAGAGTGTATTAGTGGAAAATTAGAGGCCAATTAAGGAACTAGATAAGTTCGACTTAGGTAGTTTCGATATATGCAAGACAAATTCGTAGATGCTCCCTGTAAGGAGGAGGAATAATATAGTTGTTAATGAGGCGCTAGTACTAGACGTAGACCTAGCCTAACATGGTTTGATGTCTTAAAGAATAATGCGGATCTTGTTATCATTACAGAGGATATCGCCCGCATTACAACGAATCATAAGAAGACCATTCAAATAGCTAACCCTAAAAATTTAGGATAAAGGCTTGTTTATGTTTCTATGATGTCTTTGTTAATGTTGTCCCCCCTCCCCCCACCAACCAAAAAAGAAAGAAAAAACCCCCACATACACACACAACACACTGAAAATGTCCCCTCTATTAGTGACTTAGGACTTTGACTGTAGCCTAATCATATACACAATAAGATTCTAGGTAGGAAGCATAAACACTTCAAAAATACGAACATTTTCGTCTCAGATGCATATCGTACATGTATCAAACACATGGACACTACAAAATAAATTAAGGCAGCAAACCCCAAATAGCACTGATAAACGAGTACATTTTTATTCACCCATCAAAACTATATTATTTGTTCACCCTCCACTAAAAAGATGACACGTGTCGAATTAGCCAACATAAAATCACTTTGGAAATGGTTTTATTCACCCACTAAAGTAGTTTTTACTTTTAATTTGACATGTGTCAATTTTTTAGTGGAGGGTGAACAAACACCATAGTTTTGGTGGGTGAAAAAAATGGACTCTTAATCAAGCTGCAAACTACAGTAATTTTTTGTACGATGGTACATCATATGGGAAATCGACTCCAACAAAAGGGAAGCCGAGACGTGACGTCGGTCTACGCGTCGGTTAGCCCCCTCCCACCACCCCGCCAATGGGGGGTGACACGTGATAGCGCAATTTCAGCCGTAGTTCCCTCTCGAAAATCGACTCCAACAAATGGAGAGCCGCCACGTAACGTCGGTTCACGCATCGGTTAACCCCTACCCCAATTGGGGTGACACGTGGCAGCACGATTTCAGCCGTGGTCCCCTCTCGAAAATCGACTCAGACAAATGGGGAGCCAACACATGGCGTCCCCCCTCCCACCCCCTAGTCAGCGAGTGGTGACACGTGGTAGCACGAGTTGAGCCGTGGTTCCCCTCTTAAAAATCGACTCCGACAAATGGGGAGCCGACACATGACGTCGGTTCACGCCTCGGTTACCCCCCCAACCCTGTAGAGAAGCTTTGCTACCTATGACTTTACTTTCTCACAACTTTGGTTAATCATCGATACCAACTAACAAAATGTGACTAACGGAGCATCTTTCCCTCCATCTTGCATGCTCGTCCCCCTTCCCTTCCCCTTCCCCTTCCCTAACCACCTATGAGGAAGAAATGAAGAAACCCACTGCATCATCGTCTTCCTCCTCCCTTGCCAATGCGAGATACTTCCTTGGGAATGTAGAACGTCTCGTCCGAGCGTGCTGTCGCTCGGAGAAGCACCTCTCTGTGGAAGATGCACTCCATCTGTTCGACAAATTGACTGTTGCCAAGCACCCCATCCCCGACGTCTCCACCTACAACATCCTCTTCACCTCCGTCACTCGTAAGAACAACCTACCTACAACATCCTCCTCCTCCAACTCCTTCCCGACCATCTTCTCCTTGCTCAACAAGCTCAACCGTGCCGGCACCTCTCCCGACACCGTCACCTATGGCATCTACATCGACTTCTGCGGCCGGTCCAACAATGTAGACCTCGCCTTCGCCGTCTTCGCATGCCTGCTCAGACGCGGTTGGAGTCCCAACATCATCATCCTCAACTCTCTGCTCAACGGACTCTGTGTCAAGAAGAGGTACAGCGCCGCAGCCCAGTCGCTCGACAAAACACCTCAGTTGGGTTTTGTGCCAAACGTTGTATCTTACACTACTGTCATAAAGGGTTATTGTGATAGCAGAAACACCGACCTGGCGATCGATGTACTCAGAAAAATGAATACGAAACCCAGTATGTTCACTTACAGTACAGTCATCAACGCTCGTTGCAAATAAAGGAAATATGACTAGCACTTCTGAGCTGTTCGAGGAGATGGTCAGCATGGGAATCCAGCCGAATGTCATTACGTACAACAGCATTATTAGATGCCATTTGGTTCTTGGCCGCTGGAAAGAGGCCAGCGGAATCTTTAAAGAGATGGTCGATAAAGGACTCGTACCAGATGATATAACATTTAGCACCTTGATGGATTATCTTTGCAAGCAGGGGAAAACGATGTTATAGTTTTTTTATTTATTATTATTATTATTATTACCATTAGTAGTAGTAGTAGTAGTAGTAGTAGTAGTAGTAGTAGTATCTATTTTAATAGGTATTAATTTTACTGTTTGATACTGTTAGGATATTGCATTGTTGAATTGATTTATATATCTATTATTCTTGGTATGCTATAGTCTGAAAATACAACATAGCAGTAGTACTAGTATTTTAAATATTGTGCTATTAATATTTTAATAGAAATTTTCTAAAAATAAATAGTTGAATCATAAATTTAGTTTCAAAAATTATCAATAAATTACTAGTATTTCTCGAATGTTTTAATTAGTGTGTATCTCAAATCATAGTTCTACAACCTTAAGGATTTTGCCTAAAAATATTTTTATATAACTACCTACATATTTTGGGATATATAATAAAATGTTTTTCAAGGATTATAAGTATATTTCTAAATTGTACAAATGTTATTTATCCATTTTTTCCCTTGATTTTTATCCATGACTAAACCCCTTTTCTATTCCTTCGTCAATTCCGTCCTTCCTTCTATCGACCCTAACTAACTCAAATATTCTGGACTACCTTATGTCAACCCTAACTAATCCGGCCGCCCTGGACCCGATTGAACAGTCTGTGCCACCATCGGAGGCCGTTTTGCGTGGTTGTAACACCGAAGTTATATGTTGTGCCACCTTGATCATCGCAGCACACCGGACGTCGCATCAGGCAAGATACCTTGCCACTTTACTATGTGATTACTTTTCTTTACTTTTAGTTTCATATATCTGTTCTATATTTTTATATCACTGTGCGTCCAAGTCACACTTGGATACAAGCGACTACATCGTTCGTTTTATTTGCTTTTATATTATCTTCTTGCATTGACTTAGCTTAGTGACCACCCATTGATGATGAGGTATTGGTATATCTCATATGGCCTTGATACATACTTTATCACATATTGTGAGTCACATATAGGACACGTACTCGCATAGTCGACCAGCCACCGATACGTATAAGGCGTGCGACGGTTAGGAGTAACTGCCAATATAATTGCATTCTAGTGGACTTGGCAGTTACTAGATGGTCATATGAGTCATGGATGTGACTCCATTAGGCATTGGGAGGGAAGAACAGTTTCTTGATGTATGGGCCACATTTATATACTGCTATTGTACCTGAAACTCCGTTGGAGATGCAGGTTCATCCTATTGTACTGATTCCCTCTGATGTTCATGGAATATTATAGACGTTTTCTTACTGATTTCCTCTGACGTTCGCCGAACGTTATGGACTGATTGTACTGATTTCCGATGAAAGGGACGATGCCACTACTATACAGCCCGAGTGCCCATATGTGAAGGATCGTTCTTATTGCATATTCACTATAGTACGGTTAGTCATCATATTGCATGCATCCCTTTATTTTCTATTATATTACAGTTTATATGGCATGGTGTTTTCTTGTGTCTTGTTACGTCCCTCTGAGGACCTGATTATCTCTCTAGGTGTGTGTGTGCTCTTGTCTTTCGCAGGTGTTCTAGCCGTGGCCGTGATCATCTCTAATTCTTCGAGGATGATTGCACTGGGATCGTCTTTGCTTCACTCACCAAACTCATTTTATTTTTCATGTATTTCTTTCCCTTACTTGTTGGTAGTGGATTTGTCTCCGCTCAACATATTATATAAAGATATTTCATAATTGGTTATATGATATCTTTATTTCCTTTATTTTGTGGATGAGATTAGTTGTTATGGTTTCTACTGCATTTTACAGCTTATGTATACATACGATGTTTTCATATATTGGAGTATACTTCGTATGTATGCAGCTGGTATGTCTTCGTACTTAGTCCTTTGTATTTTGGGACTGGGGCGTTACGGAATAATCTTCTCCTCTTTCAATTGAATATATAGCAATTTCCTTTGGATCCATCAGTCTACGTAGGAAACAATATATCTTAATATTATTCATTATTCTTTGATTCAAAGGGTCAACCCATCTTAATTAAAAAATAAAATTATTTTGGCTTTGAACCTACGGGCCTATGACTTTGTTTTTTATTTGATTGGTGTTTATCCCCCCAAACATCTCGATTTTCTTACAAGTTTTGGATCGAACTAATCCATTGACACAAATAGTTCATGGGCAAAATTGAGTTATTTGGGTCCTGGAGTTATTCCAGAAGCTCGCCAAATATGAAAAATAATCGGAGGTTATTTGTATTCCTCGGAAACCGCCGCCATATGTAAGATCATTATTATTGATACGGGTCTTTTCCACATAAAAAGGGAATCTGTTGACAACTTCTTCTCAACTTGTTTCTCTCTAAATAACAGAATAAGATAACGATATTCTAGATTTATAACAACTATCTCAGATTCGATTGACGATGAAGAAAGAGAATTCTTGGTTCATATCTCCACCTTAACGACAGAAAAAAAGGATTGAGAAAATTCATATTTCAAATAGTTGTCCCAAATTCAAGTTGATTATGTTTCACGCCAAATATCTTACCATTTTCGAAGGAACTGGATATACATCTCTTTTCAATTTCCCGTCTCCACTGGATATGTTCCCAGGAGTACCCTCAAAGAGGAACCTCTCCTCAACCATTTTGTTTCGGGTTATTACATTCCAATTTCTTCCTTATACCTCCCAAGAAAAATACCGAATTGGCTCCAAAATTGACTTATTTTTTTCGATCCGGTTCCTCCACCACCGCGAACCCCGGTTAGATTTAGGCATGATACATTTTTTTATTTAATGTGGGAAGTATCATGATCATCCAATAAGAAAGGTTTCAATTTATTCAAATGAACGATTTGAACACCTATAGATTCTAACAACTGATTGCAGGGCGTCGTAAACATAATTGGTTACTTCCAATTACGTAAATTAATAGTTCAAACCGCACTCAAAGCTTCTGGTCCTTGCAGAAAGGGAAAAAAATTCACGTTCTTCATTTCGGGAAGGGAGGATTAGGGAAATCTTATGGATTTTTGCTTTCAAACCAGATTATCGAACAGGACCTTGTAAGTAACGTTCAACAAATTAGAATTCATTTATTAACAGATTTAACTCGATTGGGGTAGTTGCTGAACCATACCACATAGTTCCAGCAACAACAAAAGCTGCAAAAAATCAAATTTGCCAAAGGTGTACGTTCATGAGCCCATGCTAAAGTTTCAATCAATTCCTACCAATATCTCCGCCAGAAAATTAAGAACATAAATCCATGGCGAGTGCCTGATCGAATTGATCAGGTCGTGTAGGAACAAGGTTCAAATCTCTCGATCTTTTAGGATGCCTCAGCTGCATATACATCACTGCACTTCCACTTGACACCTACAATCAAATTACGAGAAGCTTCATAAAGTGCTTCCCGAGGAGTTAAGCTTCCATTCGGATTCCACGTGCTCCATGCTACTCGGGTCAGAGCGTAGTGGTATAGTAACGTCATGGTAAGGCATAAGTCATCGATTAAAATCCGATAAAAGGGCTTTTTCCAAAAAGGGAGGAGATTCTAGAACGAGGAAAAGGATCCAATTACTTTGAAAGAATTGAACGAGGAGCTGTATGAGGTAAAAACCTCATGTTCGAATCCTACTGAGAAGTCCACTAGAGATCAGAAATTCTTGAAGAAAAAACAAGATGTTTCTTTTTGGAGGAATCAATGAAAGGGCATCAATTCAAATCTTGGATCTTCGAATTGAGAGAGATGTTGAGAAATATCAAGAATTCTCATTATTTTTTAGATTCATGGATCAAATTTGATTCAGTGGAATCGAGAAATCTCTACAGGAGCTGGTCCTATCAGAGATATAAACGCGTGCGCGTGCGCACACTCACACACACACACACACACACACATATAGGGAAAATTTATGAAACGCCCAAAAAACGAAAAAAATTTATGAAAAACCCACCGCACAATAACATTTCATCGCGTGCCCAGAATTAGCAAAAAATATATAAATGGGGTTCCGAATGACCATTTTGCCCTTCCTTCTAAATTATTGAAAACACCCACGAAACTACTCTTAAAAAAATGTTTCAATACTTCATCTTCTTCCATACGTTGCTCACTTTCGAATCTAGATTTTCTCCTCAAAAATCTTCAAAAACTCGTCGAAAAATTTCGGAAAGACCGAGACAAACGACAAAAGTGCTAAAACGGAAGTCCGAACATCATTTTTTTGCGATTCTAAAATTTTAGAAGACAGACAAACAATGAAGAAATTTATTTCAGGCTTCTCGAAGATACGCTTATTTTGCGACAAACCGGGCCTCGTTTCGACCTCCCAGTCAAAAGTTATGGCCCTCCAAAGTTTCAACTGATCATAAAAGCAGGAGAATTGTCATTTTTCGTGTTAGAACACGAAGAATGTTAATTTCGCATGAGGGTGGTCATTTTCCGTTTAGTAACACGGAGAATAGCATTCTCCCACTACTAAAATTTGCTCATTTGGCGACATAAATTTAGCGACGTTCGATTAACGTCACTAAATTGTGTACATTAGCGACGTTTTAGTGAGGCGTCACTAATCGTCGCTACTAGCGACGAAGTAAGCGATGAAATAACGACGTATATTAATTACATGAGCTAGTCGTCGTGAAACGTCGCTATGACGTTGCTAATAGCGACTAATTTAGCGACTGTCGTTTGAACGTCGCTAAATTCTAATTATATGCCCCCTACCGATTCATTTTCCCCTATTTTCCTCTCTCACTCTCTCTCCTCCCCCCTCCGGCGCTCTCACTCTCTCCGACGGTGACTCTCACTCTCTCCGGCGACTCTCCTCCCTCTCCGGTACGTGACTCTCCCTCTCTCTCTCTCTCTCTCTCCTCTCTCTCTCTCTCTCTCTCCGTCTGTTTTGGTTGTTGGTGGTTTGGAGAGGGTGCGGGTGGCTCGGGGGGAGGTGCAGGGGGGATGCAGGTGGTTGGGGGTGGCTGGGGGGTGGGGTAGGAGGGACGAGGACGGCTGGGGGAAGGGAGCTAGGGTTAGGGTTCAGGTTAGGGTCCATTTCCTACCATTTTACTCTCTCACTCTCTCTCCTCCCCTCCTCCGGCACTCTCACTCTCTCCGGCGACTCTCACTCTCTCTGGCGACTCTCTCTCTCTCTCCGACTGTTTTGGTGGTTGGAGGGGTGCGCGTGGTTCGGGGGGAGGGACAGGGGGATGCGGGTGGTTCGGGGGTTCCTGGGGGTGGCTGGGGGGTAGGGCATGGGGGACGAGGGCGGCTGGGGGAGGGGAGCTAGGGGTAGGGTTTGGGTTAGGGGTGGGTATGTATGGGCAGTTGGGGGAGGGGAGCAGGAGGAAGTGGAGGGTTAGGGTTCGGGTTAGGGTGGTGAGGGGGGGCTTGGTCAGGGGCACCGATAGTGCCAAAAAATCTGATAATTTAGTAATAATTATTTGTTTTCCGACACCGAAAAATGTGATAATCCGATTCGAACGCACCGATAGTGCCGATATTTGTAACAAGTAGTTTTGTTGGTTGGTTAGTTGGTAACATGGTGATCTGGACATATAGTCCCTGCAGCCATTCGACTGGCGAGACAGAAACTATGGCATGGTGATCAGGACATAGTCCCTGCAACCATTCGACTGGCGAGGCAGAAACTATGTAGCCGTAGATAAAGTTGACTGTCCTCCGACCCTCATCCCTCGGCAATGATGATATGACAACCTATCACTATATGTTATATAGTAGTAGATGATGTCTTAGTATTACATTATGTGAGTTCATCTTGATTCAGTTACATTCTTCAGATACTAGATACGATAAGAACATATACTACAACATATGTACAGAACATAGATGATTCACACTAATGTATGCTAGAATGAATTTTGGGTTGTGTTCTGTGCCATCCGTTCTCACACTTGGTGATCAGGACATATAGTCCCTGCAGCCATTCGACTGGCGAGACAGAAACTATGGCATGGTGATCAGGATGTCACGACCCGCTCCCGAATAATCGGATACGAGTCGGACACGTCCAGTCTTTGTCGTTAGACACAACAAAGTAAGCCGTACCAATCTAGGGAAACTAACCAGATAAATATGAACATGTATGAAATCACAACATTCTATAAATGTGTCCCAACCAGAGTAAAGTACAACTCAGAATTTATTACATTCCAGCAAATGAAAGTAAGTTTACTAGTCTCAATACTGGAAAATATCAAAAGCTAAAGGTAAACTCTAGGCTTCTGGAGCCTCTAAGTCACAAGCAGCTCCAGCTGGCTCAGCAAGTAAAGCAATATCCTGACCATAGTAAGTGTCGCACAGGGCCTCCAACTCACCTGCAACATATCCTATTCAGGAGCGGAGCAAGTACAATTCTAGGTAATGAACAAGACATCATGATATGAAAGTACAAGAAAACATGAAAAGTACAGGAAAGAACATGTGAATAAGTACATGAAAGAACAGGGTGTGTAAAGTACATGAAAGAACATGATATGTAAGAACATGAAAGAACATGATATGTAAGCACAGGAAAGAACATGGTATCTCAGAATCACAGGAAATATGTACAAGGTATATCTCCTGAACATGTGTGTACAATATTTGAAATATAACTAAGTATGTGACCGGCTAGGGGTAAGCACATGAAAGAACATGAATGGTACGGCTTAGGACCCGCGTGCACGATGCGGGGTCTAAGCTAAACACACCTGAGTTGTTTCTTGGGTTTGGTCACATAGATAGTATATTTCCCCACCCCAGGTACAAGTAATAAGAACAAGGAACATGAGCACCAGAAAGTACATGACGTGTTGCAATGTGTCAATCAAGAAAGCACAGGATATAATGAAATGTACAAGACCGTAGAGTGTACTTGCCTTGCTCCAGGAAAGTACAAGTAGGCAAAAGAGCTAGATATCCTCCTGTATGTAATAATGATGTGTACAAGTTGGTTAATAAACATACTAATTCTAATTGGTTATCAAATGATTCTAATCATTATTAATATCTAATGTAAATCTTAGTTGCTAGGGTTTCCTATAGATTATCAATATTATTAACTGTGTTCTAAACTGGCAAGAACCTTTATATATATAACAGTATACTACATGAATTTCTATGAGACAAGTGTTCAAAAGTAAACTTAACTCAAAGAGTCCTGGATGACCCATCCCAAGCCATTGGATCAAAGCAATTGGTTCACTGAACCATATGTACCCTCAATTCTAAATACAATGGACATTTCAGTCCACAACACATGTCATTTGGAAAACACAAAAATGAAAAGTTAAAACTGTCACTGCCACTTTTCTAGCTTGAGGGTATTTTGGTCATTTTCAAATTTTGGAATTTATTTGGGGATTATTATTGATAATTATAATTAATGTGATTTTAGGTGACTTTTAGTGCTTTGGTTTGGTGCTAGTTTTAAATGTTGTCTGATGTGACTAGGAGACTGCCCTATAGGCTAACCTAGGTCAGGACATCTTGATTATGGTTAAGGACCCTAGTATGACCTAAGTTAATAATTTCTAGTCCATTAGAACTAGTTTGGGGAAGTTTGGAATTAAATTGACTAAGTTATGACTTGTGAAGTCATCAGCCATGATTATGACTTGAACCATAGAAGACTCAACCCTAGCTAGCCCAACCTAACCCTAGCCCTAGCTTGGCCGGCCACTAGGTCAGCCCCTCCTATTTAATCCCTCCTAGTTTTTAGGGCTAGCCTCTTTTAAGGTTCTTTCAAAAGTTCTAAGGAAAGAGGTGAGTCCCATCTTCCAAAAATCATTAAAAATCCATTTTAAATCCTTTTTCCTTCAAACCAATTTCATTAGGACCTAAAATTCACCCTCTTACTGCTGGAATAAATTGGTTGCAGGAAGAAACAATTTGTGGGACTTGGAGGCTTGAGGAGTTCTTTCCATTTGAAGGCTTTTCCATTCATTGTGCATCAATAGGTATAACTCTCAATACCCCATTAAATTCCTATTTAAATCCATTTTAGGAAGGCCCTAGCCCTACCCCTACTGTAGGATAGGCTAAACCTAGGGTTCGAATTCGTTTCATGTCCGTATCGGACACGTATCAGTAGGCTGCTACCAGTGTTCGACGAAATGTCCCAAAGGACACTTCGTTCAGTTTTTAGGAAAGTTTTTAAATAGGAATCTAGTCCTAGGGCTTGCTTGTAGGTTTCGAGTGTCGCCCTTAGGTTTCTGTGTCGTGTCGAGTCATGGTCGACACGTGCACGCGCGGATTCGTGGCGCGCGCACGAGTACTGTAGCTCCCCTGCTACCAGTGTGTTCGTGCGGGCTGCACAGGACACGAGGACACATGATATTTGACACAGAGCAAGGGGCAGTGTCTATCATGACACTCTCCAAGTCTCGTGTCGGTTGGTGTCGTGTCGGACACGAAAACCCGTGTGCATGGGGAAGGCTGTGCGTGTTCAGTGTTTGGGTTTTTTGCTCTGTGTGTAGATTCATTTCCTATGGTTAAATTTCCTATTTTAGCTTGTAAATTAGATCATAATATATATTATATAAGGTATGTAGATTGTTTACATGTTTTAGTTGGGTTTTTGTAGATTATTGGATTCGATATGGAGGGGGTGTTCCCTGATACTCAGCTGATACCAAGTTCACTGGTGTAAAATCAATTTCTTCCTGTTTTCCCATGTTTGTTCAATTAATTTCTATTTCCACACATCAATAATTGTTAGCTTAATCTTACACATTGTTGGTTATTTTCCTGTACACACCCTTGCACTGCCATTTTTCCATTTTCCTGAAACATGGTATCAGTTCTTGTTTCCAGATTTCAACATTGAGTTTTGATTGAGGATTTAACCTGCCAATCATTGTTAAATACATGTTTTAGAGCTCTAGCCTATGCTCCTATTTGTTATGTACCTGTGTGTGTCTTTTGGAGTGGATTGATGGAGTTTTGGGGGCTGAAACCTGGGACTGTTATGACCAACCTGAGATTAATTTTCTATGTTCAGTTGGTAAAAAACTGAGATTGGGGAAAGGGGACAATGAACTGATTTCCTTTTCTTTCCTTCTTAACCTGTGTATGGACTGCCCCTATTTGCTTTTCCTATGTTAGCTATTGAGTTTTGTTTCACTATGTTAGACTGGGAATTTTGTTCCAGTTATTAAACCTGAGAATTGGTATTAACTAGTTCCCTTTTCATTCACTGTTTTCCTCACCATACACTCTCACACACATGCTTCCCTCTCCTTCACTGATTTAATTCCTGCATGTGAACAATAGCCACACTTGTACACACTCACACAGACACCATCTCTCCTCATCATCCACTGTCATTTTCTGCACATTGTCATAACACACACTGTTTTGTTCCCATTCACTGTTATGTGTTTGCCTTGCTGTTACTGTTTTGATGATTTCCTGCACATTGCTCTACCACCACACACACTTTAATTCCTGCTGTACACACTCTTCACTGATTTATTTATCCTGCAAATGTTTCCCTGTGAACACTGGGATACACACACCACATCACCCACTGTCATTTCCTGCACTTTGGTTACATACACACACACACACTCTTAATTTCTGTAAACACACAGCTGCACTAGTTTACACACACAGTATTTCCCTTTCCTGTCACTCTTTACACACACATTCATACTTTGGACACAGCCTTGTGTCTTCCCCTATCTATATCCATAGGCATATATATTGTAATGTCAATATGATGTTGTGTGGGTTACACATGTAGTCTATAGGTTATAATTCTAAGTTATATTATATGGGGATACATGTGTAGGCTATATCATTATTTTGGCTAACCACATCTATATGTGATTTCCTGTTAATTTATATCAATGGATGCATGTGAGATTTCCTATATTAGAGTATATAGGCATATTGTACTTGTGTATTATTTTAGAGATAAAATAGCTTTGTGTAGGTGTATTAAGGGTTGTTAGACTTGGTTTGGCCTATGGTTGTGCCTGTGTGTCAGTGTTAGCCTAGAATAGACTTGTGTAGTCCTGTTAGACTTAGAATAGACTGGTTAGACTAGTATAGACTAGTTTGACTCAGGTTTGACTTGGTTGACCTAGTTTGACTTCTAGAGTTGACCAAAGTTGACCAAGAGTTGACTTTGGCCTAGATTGACTTAGAATCATGTAGAATGCATAGTAGGACTCCATTTTGCTATTCTGGACTTGTTATGACTTGTGCTGTTCTGATTAGGAGCCAGACACCACTCCTTGGACAGTACGTTTCATATCGGACACTCAGATACAGGTGAGTACATTCTCTGATCATTTCATATCTTGCTTAGAATTATTTCCTGTAGTAGATTACTTTACTTGTATTGTCACGACGGTCACACGAATTAGTACTATATGGATCCTTTCTTGAGATGTTATCCTTATGGAGCATCGGGTACTACGTGTTCTGTGCGTTTACTTACATGGCGTATCACTATGCTTCTTGGTTCTTTGATCACTTACGACATATACTCTTATGATCGTAGAGTCTTCCTAGAATCTTACACTGTTGGGTAACCCCCAGAATCACCCATTTATGGGCATCCATGTATCACCCTACGGGGCCTTGCATGGAATCATATAACATAACCTGGCTGGATCCTTGTGTATTGATTGGGGATACGGGGGAGTAGAATTGGACATGTGAATAATACCCAAGTAGTATCTTATCAGAATCACTTCCCTAGTGTCTCATCAGAATCTCCTATGCCATTTATATGTCTATATTGTACTCTGACTCACTAGCCACTGTTAGTCTCTATTTATAGTAGATATTTCTAGTATAGCTCTTCCTGTTTACATACTGCTTTTCTTCAGTACCTGTATCTTTCTTTACTGCATGTTATATATTTTCTAACCTGCTATGATCTGTTGAGATGTACTGTACTCGCTCTTGTCCTGACTGGACCTGTTGAAAATATTACGGAGGACGAGGAGGAGGCCTGCCTGGACACCTACTACGGGGCAGCCCTTGATGACACCTGTGAGCTGGACCCTCAGGAGGATCCAGCAGTAGCTGGGGACCTTCCTCCGACTGCCTAGACTAGATAGTTAGGCTATTATCTTTATGTAGTTGGATCATGTTCTAGTTAGACTCTATTTTGGATATCAGTTTTGTATATATTCTTTTATCTGAGACCTTGTATTGCTGGGATTATCTTAGACTATTGTTTTATCTATTTTATTTCCTTGAGTTCTGTTCATATCGTGCTATCTCTTCCTTAGTAGTGATTGAGTTTATTATTGCTATGTCACCCCCATTCGGGGAGTATAAACTGTTTAGATATATACTGCTAGATGATGTGACTTAGGACAGCGTTCTACCGCCGATACTGCGGCGTAGGCTGGACGTAACCACGTCTCGTGCCCTTACTCTAGGGTGCGGGTCATGACACGTTTTTAGTGGTGGCCCATGCAGGTCTAGACTAGAAGTGTGGTGGTACTCGAACTAGAGTATCACTGCGGCCTGCGATAGGATATAGGACATTAATTCTAAGATACTCAATCATTTTAGGAAAATTCCTTTTATTGCCATCTAAATCCTTTTGTCAGCTGATCCTTTGAATTATAATTGTCCGCCTTTGTTATTTTGCTTCTTTCTCAAAAATTAATACTCTTGTTTGTCTATCTTCGGGATGGTAGAGACTCGATCGCCGCGTGCCGTCCATGAGGATGCTATAGAGGGGACTGCTACCTCTCAGCCAGCACGGCGAGGCCAGGGGACTGCAGCTCCTGCCACCTCAGCTCGTGTTGAGACCTCGACAGCCGCAGCAGGGGACATGCATCCACCGGCTCGGAGGCAGGACCCGGTTATCCCAGAGGATCCTTACTAGCAGCCACCTCCAGGGACAGTAGATGCAGTACAGCTGCTAGCCTTCTTCAGGCAGTACATGGAGGGTCAGCAGACCCAGCAGCAGAGCTCACTCGAGGCATTGAGTTGGCAGTGACAGCAGTGGAGAGAGTAGTGGCTCAGCCAGCAGCAGTCCAGCAGCCGTACCAGCCACGGGAGAAAGGCATCCAGGACTTCCAGAAGATGCACCCGAAAGACTTCCGCGGGACAGAGGGGATCCTGTATGCCGATGAGTGGATCGAGCATATGGAAGAGATCTTCAGGCTGGCTGAGATTCTGACGAGGCTCCAGATAGAGGCAGCAGCCAGCATGATACAGGATCTGGCCCGGACATGGTACCAGACCGACCCGAGGGTCGGTACAGCAGGACAGACTTGGGCAGCATTCAAGAAGCTGTTCAAGGAGAAGTTCTTCCCAGAGGCAGCTGTAGGAGCCCTCGAGACTCAGTTCGAGGCCTTAGTTCAGGGGAGTCAGTCTGTGGAGGAGTATGCAGGAGAGTTCTGCCGCCTGGGCAGATTTGTAGAGGACTTGTCGGAGACGACGAAGGCCCGGAGGTTCCGGAAGGGCTTGGTAAAGGAGGTCAAGTCCTACACCAAGAACGCCCGCAGTGCTACATTTGAGGAGATCCTGGTGGACGCACTAGCTGCAGAGGATGACCTTGAGCTTAGGCTCAAGAGAGGGAGAGACCCAGTTGGGGGCAGTAGCAGCAGCGGAGACCAGGCCAAGAGGCCTCACTTTCAGTATCAGCAGCCGAGGCAGTTTCAGCCTCAGCCGATTCAGCAGAGGCCGGCTCATCAGCAGCAGCCGAAGCAGCACCAGCAGGGACAGAGGCAGGGTAGTACTTGTGGCTACTGTAAGAAGCATGGGCATGTCTTCCTTGAGTACAGAAAGAGGCTGGGCCTGTGTATGGTGTGTGGTTCAGCAGATCACCAGATAAGGGAATGTCGTATAGCACGAGCAGCTCATGAAGGTGGAGCCAGAGCTCCAGTGGGCCAGCAGCGGGGACCAGCCCTGCCGACTCAACAGCAGAGGTTTGTCCAGCACCAGCAGCAGGCCAGGGGAGGCCTCCAGGGGCGAGCTTTTGCCATGGCAGCAGGAGAGGCTGAGGTGACTGGAGAGCTGATTGCAGGTTCGATTCTTCTCGACTCCAGTCCAGCATTTGCATTATTTGATTCCGGTGCATCGCATAGCTTCATTTCAGTATCTTTTGCGATTAGACACGGTATCATAGCTGAATCGTTGCCTATAACTTACAAGATCACGACCGGGGGTGGTATTATCCTCGTGAGTGATATTTGTAAGGGTCGGAGAGTAGTTTTGGGAGGCCGTGAGTTGGAGGTGAGCCTGCTCGTAATGCCATTGCCGAACTACGATATAGTACTAGGCATGGATTGGTTGAGCAGGCACCACGCCAGCATCGATTGCAGAGGGGGTAGAGTTTTCTTCAGAGTGCCGGGGGAGCCAGAGTTCGAGTACTCCAGACGTCAGGCAGAACAGAGCAGCGGAGTCTTCTGTGGAGTCTCGGTCGAGGAGCAGACGATTCCACACCCCTTGATAGCAGAGTATATGGATGTTTTCCCGGAGGAGTTGTCGGGACTGCCACCAGACCGGGACATTGAGTTCTCGATAGACTTGGTTCCAGAAGCGGAACCCATCTCTCAGCATGTCTATCGGGTGAACAACAGCGAGCTGGTGGAGCTGAAGAAGCAAGTGGATGAGCTACAGGACAAGGGCTTCATCCGCTCGAGTTTGTCGCCATGGGGTGCACCAGTGTTGTTCGTGCCGAAGAAGGATGGGTCAGTACGCATGTGTATTGACTATAGGGCACTCAACAACCTCACGATCAAGAACAAATACCCACTGCCGCGGATCGACGATCTATTTGACCAGTTGAGCGGAGCTCGGGTATTTTCCAAGATTGATCTGAGGTCGGGATATCACCAGGTGAAGGTGAAGGGGGAGGATATTCCCAAGACCGCTTTCAGGACGCGGTACGGGCAGTTCGAGTTTTTGGTTATGCCATTTGGGCTAACCAATGCACCCGCAGTGTTTATGAACCTTATGAACAAGGTGTTCCATCAGTATCTGGATCAGTTTGTAGTGGTGTTTATTGATGATATCTTGATATATTCCAAGACTGAGGAAGAGCACGAGGAGCATCTGCGAATAGTGTTGGAGATTCTCAGGAAGGAGCAGCTTTATGGAAAACTCTCCAAGTGTGAGTTTTTCTTGGATCGGGTGGAATTCTTGGGGCATGTGGTGACTGGAGATGGTATCTCAGTTGACCCCAAGAAGATTGTAGCAGTTGAGGCATGGACAGCGCCGACTTCAGTTGCAGAGATCAGGAGCTTCCTGGGGCTGGCAGGATATTACCGGAGATTTGTGCAGGATTTCTCCCGGGTTGCAGAGCCGTTGACACGGTTGACCCGGAAGGATACTGAGTATGTTTGGTCAGAGGAGTGTCAGGCGGCTTTTGATGAGTTGAAGAAGCGGCTGACGACAGCTCCGATTCTGACGTTGCCTTCAGGATCCGGTGGATTCACTATTTATAGTGATGCTTCAGGAAAGGGGCTGGGTTGTGTGTTGCAGCAGCACGGGAAGGTGATTGCCTATGCTTCCAGGCAGTTACGTCCCTACGAGAAGAACTACCCTACCCACGACCTGGAGCTGGCAGCAGTAATTTTTGTATTGAAGCTGTGGAAGCATTATCTATATGGTGAGAGGGTGGAGATCTTCAGAGATCACAAGAGCCTTAAGTATGTGTTCACTCAGAAGGAGTTAAACATAAGACAGCGCAGATGGTTGGAGTTGATGAAGGATTTTGACATCCTACTTCAGTATCATCCAGGGAAGGCCAACGTGGTTGCCGATGCCTTGAGTAGGTATCCGACAGCCATGTGTTTGACCATGGATCGGCATTTGCTTGCCGACTTGAAGAGCCTTGGGATTGAGGTGATCGTGCCGGGAGTGCAGATGCAACTATGGGGGATGCAGATTCAGTCAGACTTGGTGGACAGGATCAAGGCGGCCCAGTTCGAGGATGTGGCTTTGCAGAGTATCAGAGAGAAGATCAGTATAGGAGTGGGGGATCCTGAGTTTTCACTTGCATAGGATGGTGCCCTGAGGCACGGTGCCAGGTTATGTATGCCTAGCGGGGAGCTCAGAGAGCAGATTATGCAGGAGGCCCACAGATCTCAGTACTCTATACACCCGGGTGCCAACAAGATGTACCGAGATCTGCGGGAGCATGTATGGTGGTCAGGAATGAAGCAGGAGGTGTCCCACTTTGTAGCTAGGTGCTTGGTCTGTCAGCAGGTCAAGGCAGAGAGACAGAGGCCCGGTGGATTATTGCAGCCGCTGTCCATTCCCGAGTGGAAATGGGAGCATATCACGATGGTCTTCGTTTCAGGATTGCCGCGTACTCCAGGAGAAAAGGACGCGATTTGGGTCATCGTCGATAGGTTGACCAAATCGGTCCACTTCTTGCCATTCAAGGTGGGTACGTCTACAGAGAGACTGGCAGAGTTATATATGCGGCAGATAGTCAGGATCCATGGAGTTCCGGTCAGCATCGTCTCAGATCGGGATAGCCGTTTTACTTCCTATTTCTGGAGGAGTCTGCAGACCAGCTTGGGCACTCAGCTCAAGTTTAGTACTGCATACCACCCCCAGACGGACGGACAGTCAGAGCGGACTATTCAGACCCTTGAGGATATGCTGCGGACGTGCGTCCTGGACTTTGGAGGTTTCTGGGAGGATCATCTTCATTTGGTGGAGTTTACCTATAACAATAGTTTCCAGGCCAGCATCGAGATGTCACCTTTCGAGGCTCTGTACGGGCGTAGGTGCCATACACCCTTATCCTGGGATGATGTTGGTGAGCGAGCTTTGCTGGGGCCAGAGATGATTGTGGATGCGGTCGAGAAGGTGAAGCTCATCAGGGACAGACTTCGCGTGGCGCAGGACAGACATCGGCACTGGGCCGATAGCCACCGGAGGCCCTTGGAGTTTAAGGTACAGATTAGAGTAGGATTAGATTTAGGTTGTTTGTTGTGATTTTGATCATATTTGTTTATTATTATTAATTGAGACCTTGCTTGTGATTAGGTCGAAGACCGGGTTTTCTTGAGGATATCTCCGACTCGTGGTACGATACGTTTTGGTGGAGGCGGAAAGCTTAGCCCGCGCTTCATCGGCCCTTTCGTTATCAGCGGAAGAGTCGGTGACATGGCTTACAGGCTAGACTTGCCGCCTGCACTTGTGGGGGTCCACAACGTATTCCATGTATCGCAGTTGAGACGGTACGTGGCTGACCCTAGCCATGTGCTCGATCATTCGGAGATTGAGGTGGGTCCTTCTCTCAGCTATCCAGAGCAGCTTATGGAGATTCTGGATCGACGAGAGAAGGTTCTGAGGAACCAGGTGATACCATTGGTACGCGTCGCATGTAGGCATCATTCTCCAGGAGAGTCTACCTGGGAGCGGGAGGATGAGATGCGCGAGCGGTACCCTTATCTTTTTGGACCTTGAGGTATACTTTTTATCCTTCTCATCAGTTGCATTTCGCCTTTCAATTTCGAGGACGAAATTCTTTTAAGGAGGGTAGATTTGTCACTGCCACTTTTCTAGCTTGAGGGTATTTTGATCATTTTCAAATTTTGGAATTTATTTGGGGATTATTATTGATAATTATAATTAATGTGATTTTAGGTGACTTTTAGTGCTTTGGTTTGGTGCTAGTTTTAAATGTTGTCTGATGTGACTAGGAGACTGCCCTATAGGCTAACCTAGGTCAGGGCATCTTGATTATGGTTAAGGACCCTAGTATGACCTAAGTTAATAATTTCTAGTCCATTAGAACTAGTTTGGGGAAGTTTGGAATTAAATTGACTAAGTTATGACTTGTGAAGTCATAAGCCATGATTATGACTTGAACCATAGAAGACTCAACCCTAGCTAGCCCAACCTAACCCTAGCCCTAGCTTGGCCGGCCACTAGGTCAGCCCCCCCTATTTAATCCCTCCTAGTTTTTAGGGCTAGCCTCTTTTAAGGTTCTTTCAAAAGTTCTAAGGAAAGAGGTGAGTCCCATCTTCCAAAAATCATTAAAAATCCATTTTAAATCCTTATTCCTTCAAACCAATTTCATTAGGACCTAAAATTCACCCTCTTGCTGCTGGAATAAATTGGTTGCAGGAAGAAACAATTTGTGGGACTTGGAGGCTTGAGGAGTTCTTTCCATTTGAAGGCTTTTCCATTCATTGTGCATCAATAGGTATAACTCTCAATACCCCATTAAATTTCTGTTTAAATCCATTTTAGGAAGGCCCTAGCCCTAGCCCTACCCCTACTGTAGGATAGGCTAAACCTAGGGTTCGAATTCGTTTCGTGTCCGTATCGGACACGTATCAGTAGGCTGCTACCAGTGTTCGACGAAATGTCCCAAAGGACACTTCGTTCAGTTTTTAGGAAAGTTTTTAAATAGGAATCTAGTCCTAGGGCTTGCTTGTAGGTTTCGAGTGTCGCCCTTAGGTTTCTGTGTCGTGTCGAGTCATGGTCGACACGTGCACGCGCGGATTCGTGGCGCGCGTACGAGCACTGTAGCTCCCCTGCTACCAGTGTGTTCGTGCGGGCTGCACAGGACACGAGGACACATGATATTTGACACAGAGCAAGGGGAAGTGTCTATCATGACACTCCCCAAGTCTCGTGTCGGTTGGTGTCGTGTCGGACACGAAAACCCGTGTGCATGGGGAAGGCTGTGCGTGTTCAGTGTTTGGGTTTTTGCTCTGTGTGTAGATTCATTTCCTATGGTTAAATTTCCTGTTTTAGCTTGTAAATTAGATCATAATATATATTATATAAGGTATGTAGATTGTTTACATGTTTTAGTTGGGTTTTTGTGGATTATTGGATTCGATATGGAGGGGGTGTTCCCTGATACTCAGCTGATACCGAGTTCACTGGTGTGAAATCAATTTCTTCCTATTTTCCCATGTTTGTTCAATTAATTTCTATTTCCACACATCAATAATTGTTAGCTTAATCTTACACATTGTTGGTTATTTTCCTGTACACACCCTTGCACTGCCATTTTTTCCATTTTCCTGAAACATGGTATCAGTTCTTGTTTCCAGATTTCAACATTAAGTTTTGATTGAGGATTTAACCTGCCAATCATTGTTAAATACATGTTTTAGAGCTCTAGCCTATGCTCCTATTTGTTATGTACCTGTGTGTGTCTTTTGGAGTGGATTGATGGAGTTTTGGGGGCTGAAACCTGGGACTGTTATGACCAACCTGAGATTAATTTTCTATGTTCAGTTGGTAAAAAACTGAGATTGGGGAAAGGGGACAATGAACTGATTTCCTTTTCTTTCCTTCTTAACCTGTGTATGGACTGCCCCTATTTGCTTTTCCTATGTTAGCTATTGAGTTTTGTTTCACTATGTTAGACTGGGAATTTTGTTCCAGTTATTAAACCTGAGAATTGGTATTAACTAGTTCCCTTTTCATTCACTGTTTTCCTCACCATACACTCTCACACACATGCTTCCCTCTCCTTCACTGATTTAATTCCTGCCTGTAAACAATAGCCACATTTGTACACACTCACACAGACACCATCTCTCCTCATCACCCACTGTCATTTCCTGCACATTGTCATAACACACACTGTTTTGTTCCCATTCACTGTTATGTGTTTGCCTTGCTGTTACTGTTTTGATGATTTCCTGCACATTGCTCTACCACCACACACACTTTAATTCCTGCTGTACACACTCTTCACTGATTTATTTATCCTGCAAATGTTTCCATGTGAACACTGGGATACACACACCACATCACCCACTGTCATTTCCTGCACTTTGGTTACATACACACACACACTCTTAATTTCTGTAAACACACAGCTGCACTAGTTTACACACACAGTATTTCCCTTTCCTGTCACTCTTTACACACACATTCATACTTTGGACACATAGCCTTGTGTCTTCCCCTATCTATATGCATAGGCATATATATATTGTAATGTCAATATGATGTTGTGTGGGTTACACATGTAGTCTATAGGTTATAATTCTAAGTTATATTATATGGGGATACATGTGTAGGCCATATCATTATTTTGGCTAACCACATCTATATGTGATTTCCTGTTAATTTATATCAATGGATGCATGTGAGATTTCCTATATTAGAGTATATAGGCATATTGTACTTGTGTATTATTTTAGAGATAAAATAGCTTTGTGTAGGTGTATTAAGGGTTGTTAGACTTGGTTTGGCCTATGGTTGTGCCTGTGTGTCAGTGTTAGCCTAGAATAGACTTGTGTAGTCCTGTTAGACTTAGAATAGACTGGTTAGACTAGTATAGACTAGTTTGACTCAGGTTTGACTTGGTTGACCTAGTTTGACTTCTAGGGTTGACCAAAGTTGACCAAGAGTTGACTTTGGCCTAGATTGACTTAGAATCATGTAGAATGCATAGTAGGACTCCATTTTGCTATTCTGGACTTGTTGTGACTTGTGCTGTTCTGATTAGGAGCCAGACACCACTCCTTGGACAGTACGTTTCATATCGGACACTCAGATACAGGCGAGTACATTCTCTGATCATTTCATATCTTGCTTAGAATTATTTCCTACAGTAGATTACTTTACTTGTATTGTCACGACGGTCACACGGATTGGTACTATATGGATCCTTTCTTGAGATGTTATCCTTATGGAGCATCGGGTACTACGTGTTCTGTGCGTTTCACTTACATGGCGTATCACTATGCTTCTTGGTTCTTTGATCACTTATGACATATACTCTTATGATCGTAGAGTCTTCATAGAATCTTACACTGTTGGGTAGCCCCCAGAATCACCCATTTATGGGCATCCATGTATCACCCTACAGGGCCTTGCATGGAATCATATAACATAACCTGGCTGGATCCTTGTGTATTGGTTGGGGGTACGGGGGAGTAAAATTGGACATGTAAATAATACCCAAGTAGTATCTTATCAGAATCACTTCCCTAGTGTCTCATCAGAATATCCTATGCCATTTACATGTCTATATTGTACTCTGACTCACTAGCCACTGTTAGTCTCTATTTATAGTAGATATTTCTAGTATAGCTCTTCCTGTTTACATACTGCTTTTCTTCAGTACCTGTATCTTACTTTACTGCATGTTATATGTTTTCTAACCTGCTATGATCTGTTGAGATGTACTGTACTCGCTCCTGTCCTGACTGGACCTGTTGAAAATATTACAGAGGACGAGGAGGAGGCCTGCCTGGACACCTACTACGGGGCAGCCCTTGATGACACCTGTGAGCTGGACCCTCAGGAGGATCCAGCAGTAGCTGGGGACCTTCCCCCGACTGCCTAGACTAGATAGTTAGGCTATTATCTTTATGTAGTTGGATCATGTTCTAGTTAGACTCTATTTTGGAGATCAGTTTTGTATATATTCTTTTATCTGAGACCTTGTATTGCTGGGATTATCTTAGACTACTGTTTTATCTATTTCATTTCCTTGAGTTCTGTTCATATCGTGCTATCTCTTCCTTAGTAGTGATTGAGTTTATTATTGCTATGTCACCCCCATTCGGGGAGTATAAACTGTTTAGATATATACTGCTAGATGATGTGACTTAGGACAGCGTTCTACCGCAGACACTGCGGCGTAGGCTGGACGTAACCACGTCTCGTGCCCTTACTCTAGGGTGCGGGTCGTGACAAAAACATCTTGCACAGGACACCAACCCAACTCTATCTACCATATATCTAACTAAGGGGTTTTTGTTCAACTCATTCTTCCCTTCCTACATCAGTCGAGTTTATAATCAAATCCTAAGTAAACTTGATCCTAAATAAGATAATCCATAATTCTGGAATTGATCAGCACCTGCTTGGTTTGACTCCATCCCAAACTCAACTTATAGCTAAATGGCTAAAGTTCATTCAAAATCACAGGATATTCAAACACAGGAAAATACTAGCTATCTGAACCAAACAGTCCACATAACATGTCATTTGGGTTGAACTTGGTTTAGGTACTTAAGGTTCATAAATCACTGAATCAATGCCATAAAGAAGTTCTTGCTGAAAGAAGATGGCCCAATCTCTAACTATCAAGACAGTACAACATTCATGATCAAAAATTAACATGAAGCCCAGCTACATTGAACCCATTGAATTTAATCTTAGGAATCACAAATGAGTCAAAGATTGTTATGACTTTCAGATTCATATAGACATGGGTGAAAATGAATTCTCAAACTAAAAATGAATTCTCAATTCAAAATACCAACCCCTGTACAATATAAACTCAGCCTTCCATTTCTATCAATTCTACAGCTAAGTTCAACTACAACATTTATCCTCCATCAGATTTTCGAACATCACCCATTCAAGTCAATTTATACAAGAAGATATACAAATCTATACAAACTGAATCAACATAAACTTATTTAAAAATTGAAAAGAATTAAGCCACAGCTTAAGCTTGCAAAATCTCTGCATCAAAGCATCATTGATCCATACTGCAAATTTCAAAATGAGCACAGCAGACACGATCCTACATATCCGGACACGACCCGAACTCAACACGAACTGCCACAAAATCTCGGACATGGCCTAATCGCCAATTTGGTGCAGACACAACGCTCATCCAACACGAACCCGACGCATGAAACAAACAGTATAAAATTACAACCAGAAATTCCAGTGTAATTCTAAACCACAACCAATAGATTGGTGAAGAGTTTACCTGAGGGATTCTTCACAAGGTTGAGGACACGATCCAACAATTCGGACACAATCTAGATTCCGAGATCCACTGTGATCAGTCTCCTCAAACAATAATAAAAAAAAATCAGATTTCAGAATTGTAATTCCAAGAAATTTCAGAAGGAAAATCCAGAGTCAAAATACCTCAATTAATGCTCCTTAACAACTGGTTTCTAAATCAAAATCGATTCGAAATCTGTTGGCCAAAGAGCTGTTTCAACACGAATTTATCGAAGAAGAAAAGGAACAATTATTTAGTCAGCAAGTTTCGAAACAACTCGATTTGTCACAGATCAAATAGTTCGGAACAATGGATCGGACTCACCTGAGTTGTGTTCGATTTCAAAAGTCGAATCCAATCGAATGATCAGGACCGATGAGAAATTTCTTGAAATTTCAACATAAAAGGAAAATTTAATCCACCGTGCTCACCCAATTTACTCAGGGAAGAATCGATAGATGGCTTACCAACCTCCGTTCGATTCGATCGAAAAAGGAAGAGAACGGTCGGCGGACAAGAGAATGGTCGGCGGAGTCGTCGACAGGGTTGCCGGAGACAGGGGATTCGCCGCTGCTACTACCTATGCCGCTGGATAAAATCGTGCTCGGAAGAGGACGTCACCGCTGTGACCGGAGTTGGTCGCCATCGTCGCTCGTCGTCGCCGAAGTCGAAGTCGAGGAGATTAGGGTTGGGGAACTCGAGCAGACGTTGGAACACTCGAGAAGACGTTGGAAAAGAAAGGAAATAAATGACTCTGCTCTTTCTCTCTCTTCTGTGTTCGGTTTTAAAAAGAAAGGAATGGATATTTATAAAGAACCCCCCCTGAATTAACCTATTGCAAATCAACCCATCCTACCAAGAATTTAAGCAAAAAGGCCCTCTGCCTTTTTATTATTTCAGATTTTTAAAGAAAAACAGTTAGAAAAATTAGGCTAAATTTCAACTTGATACCCTCAACTATCCATGTTTTGTAACTTGATACCCTAAACTTTAAAAATAGTTAACTTAATACCATCAACTATTGAATATTTTCAACTTCATACCCTAAAATCCAAAAATTTCCAAAAATACCCTTGCCCCCCCCCCCCTCCCTCTCCGGCGTTCCCCCCCTCCCCCTCCCCTCCCCCTCCGGCGTCCCCCCCCCCTCCCCCTCCGGCGTTCCCCCCCTCCCCCTCCCCTCCCCCTCCGGCGTCCCCCCCCCCCTCCCCCTCCGGCGTTCCCCCCCCCCCCTCCGGCGTCCCCCCCCCCTCTCTCCCCCGGCGGGGCGGCGCGCAGCAGCAGCGGCGGCGCGTGCAGCAGCAGCAGCAGCGGGGCGGCGGGGCGGCGCGCAGCAGCAGCGGCGGGCGCGCAGCAGTAGCGGCAGCGGGGTGGCGGGCAGCAGCGGCGACCGGAGAGGGAGGGGGGGGGTTTGGGAAATAGAGAGAGGAGGGGAGGGCATTTTGGGAAATATATTTTTCAGGGTATCAAGTTGGCTATTTTGAAAGTTTAGGGTATCAAGTTGCAAAACATGGATAGTTGAGGGTATCAAGTTGAAATTTAGCCGAAAAATTAAAATAAGGAATGGGGACCACAAAGTTTGTTACAACAACTTTTCAAATTTGAAAAGTAGCTCAAAATTAATTCCCTCCAAAAATATATCATCCAAAATTTATTATTTAAAACCATTTATTATTTAAATCTAATAATATCAATTGTATAATTTTTAGAAATCAAAACATTTATTTTAAAAAATCGGGAAGTGGAGTTACAGATCAGGACATAGTCCCTGTAGCCATTCGACTGGCGAGACAGAAACTATGTAGCCGTAGATAAAGTTGACTGCCCTCCGACCCTCATCCCTCGACAATGATGATATGACAACCTATCACTATATCTTATATAGTAGTAGATGATGTCTTAGTATTACATTATGTGAGTTCATCTTGATTCTGTTACATTCTTCAGATACTAGATACGATAAGAACATATACTACACCATATGTACAGAACATAGATGATTCACACTAATGTATGCTAGAATGAATTTTGGGTTGTGTTCTGAGCCATCCGTTCTCACACTTGGCAAAAAATCAAATTTTCTGTACTTTATCTGCTTTCAAAAATGTACTCAAATTACATGATGGTTCCTTTATTTAGCTTGCTTATGTTACAATTATATTATTTGTGAATATCGATCTTACCAGATGGCACCCATGACCCGAGGAGCGGTACGTCGTTTGAGGGAAACAGTGAATGCTGAGGTGGCTCCTCCTACTGTTAAAGAGGAAGTGGCACCGGTAGCTAGTGAGACCGGGAGTTCTATTCATCCAGCACCGGTAGCTAGTGAGACCGGAAGTTATATTCATGCAGCACTTGCAAGGGACTACGTCTCTCCTGCCGCCGTCGATCCCACTTATTCGAGGTGGTTGCGTGATCGTATCACTGAGCGTTTGCGTGAGCTGCGTGGTTCTCATTAGCTATTAGTATTTATTTGTATTGGACTATTTGTATTGGGTTGTTTTTGTATTAGACTATTTGTTGTGGGACGAGCAAGAATCCTTTGACAAAGGAGACCACCATGCTGTCAGGAACCTCTCGCTCGAGC
>JANAVB010011394.1:5807070-5809570 GCA_029216955.1 Iris pallida
TTATGACATGTTAGTCTTCCGACACCGTGGTAACATGGTTGTCACATTAAGGGTCTTTGACAAGGTGACATGTTGTGAAAAAAATATATATCCTTATAGTTCTCCTACGGATGTTGAAGAAAGCCTCTGTACTTCCTCCAGGTCATGTCGCCGGCTGTGCTGCTTCCCCCTCCTCTTCCTGTCCACTTCTTCTCCCCCGCCTCTACACTTGAGCTGGATATCATATGCGGAGGCTTGATCAGAACGGAGGAATGGATAGATGAAAGAGACCTAGAAAACACTGATCCTTCATGTTGTGAGAACTGTGAAGAGTGAGAAAGGAGAGGGGGGTCTTTGATTTTTGCGTTCATCATCATTAGAGGGAGCAACACTGGAAAAGTTGTGACGTTGATAGCATGAGAGAGGGAGAGGAGGAATGGAGGGAGGGAAGTGGCTGCATGCCTTTGGCTCACTCGAGCGGTATTTGTGCGTCATCTGGTGGCGCTCCTCCGGCTCCAGCACCGTGTCCAGCTCCAGCTCCAGGCGATCAGTAGTTTTGTTTTTGTATTTTTGGACTGTACTATATTTTTGACTTTGTACGTATTTGGGGATATTCAGTTTTTTCGTTGAGGATACTGAGTTTGTACGTATTTGCGGATATTATATATAGACATTGTTCGTTGCGGATAGTATTTTTTTTATATTTTTTGTATATTCTGGAAAATATTGTGCGTGCCGGTGTTGAGTGTTCCACCGAGGGGGTCGGCGAACCCAGGGATTGGATTTTGTATTCTGTATTTTGGCTCAGGCTCCAGCTCCAGTTGCATTAATCTACGGTACGACATGGTGATCAGGACATAGTCCCTACAGCCATTCGACTGGCGAGGCAGAAACTATGTAGCCGTAGATAAAGTTGACTGTCCGCCGACCCTCATCCCTCGGCAATGATGATACGACAACCTATCACTATATCTTATATAGTAGTAGATGATGTCTTAGTATTACATTATGTGAGTTCATCTTGATTCTGTTACATTTTTCATATACTAGATACGATAAGAACATATACTACACCATATGTACAGAACATAATGATCCACACTAATGTATGCTAGAATGAATTTTGGGTTGTGTTCTGAGCCATCCGTTCTCACACTTAAGTATGTGAGAGCGCCGGAGAGAGTGAGAGCGCCGGAGGGGGGAAGGAGAGAGAGTGAGAGAGTAAAATAGAGGGAAATGAATTGGTGGGGGAATATAATTAGAATTTAGCGACGTTCATACTAACGTCGCTAAATTAGTCGCTATTAGCGACGTTTCGCGATATATAGTGCCGATATTTGTAACAAGTAGTTTTGTTGGTTGGTTAATTGGTAACATGGTGATCGGGACATATAGTCCCTGCAGCCATTCGACTGACGAGGCAAAAACTATGGTACGACATGGTGATCAGGACATAGTTCCTGCAGCCATTCGACTGGCGAGGCAGAAACTATGTAGCCGTAGATAAAGTTGAATGTCCTCCGACCCTCATCCCTCGGCAATGATGATACGACAACCTATCACTATATCTTATATAGTAGTAGATGATATTTTTAGCATTACATTATGTGAGTTCATCTTGATTATGTTACATTCTTCAGATACTAGATACTAGATTCGATAAGAACGTATACTACATCATATGTACAGAACATAGATGATTCATACTAATGTATGCTAGAATGAATTTTGGGTTGTGTTCTGAGCCATCCGTTCTCATACTTAAAACACATATGAATTAGAACTGTGTGTCAATCTTTGTTTTTATATTTTCGGCTAACCCAGGGATTAGATTCTGTATTTTGTATTTTGACTTTGTACGTATTTGAGGATATTCAGTTTTTTCGTTGAGGATACTGAGTTTGTACGTATTTGCGGATATTGATTTGGTTTGTTTGCGGATATTATATATTAACATTGTTCGTTGCGGATAGTATTTTTTTATATATTTTTTGTATATTCTGGAATGTATTGTGCGTGCCGGTGTTGAGTGTTCCACCGAGGGGGTCGGCGAACCCAGGGATTGGATTCTGTATTTTGTATTTCGTATTCTGTATTTTGGCTCAGGCTCCAGCTTCAGCACCATTTGCTTTCTGGAACCTATTTTTTTATATATTTTTTTAACTTAGCGACGTTTTTAGCGACGTTAACATTAGTCGCTAAACATTAGCGATGTTAATAAATGTCGCTAAATGCGTCGCTAAATGCTGACGTGGCAACACGTGGCACCATAATCTGATGTCAGCTCATCGTCGCCAAAACGTCGCAACAGTGTCGCCAAACGGCGATAAAACAATAACGTCGCCGTTTACGTCGCTAATTAGCGTCAACCAATAAACGTCGCAAATTACGTCGCTAATTAGCGACGTTAATAACGTCGCCAAATAACGTCGTCCTAGCGACGTTTTGCGACGTTTTCTCGTTTAGCGACACGTTTTTTTCCGTCGTTCCCGAAACGTCGCCATAAACGTCACTAAATTGA
>JANAVB010011394.1:5812070-5855776 GCA_029216955.1 Iris pallida
AAAAAAGATGCCAGACTAACAATGACACAATAATATTAGAAGTCATATTTAGTTTGACAGAGACCAAGTGTGTCATAAAGTATTGATTAAAAATTGGCATACTATTGGATTGAATCCAATGGCCATGGATTAATTTTCTTTACTTCCTCTTATTCTAAACACTTGGATCACTATCAAAGACAAATCTTTTTTGATGTATATGATATTGTACATAATTCCTTTACTATTGGAGGAAAATGATTTAAGTTTTTTTTTTTTTGGCAAAAGATTTAACTAGTGTTGTTTATGCTTTCAGAGAGACTTTTAAAAAAAAAAAATTCAATTCACATTTGTTTCAAAACTGTCATTTACTGTATCCGCAACGAAATCTCCTCCAGACAATTCTTGGTATTTGATAGTGAAGGAATTACCGGTATTTGATAGGAAGAGCATCTCCAACCCTATTGTCTTATTTTGTGTTGTGAATCTTAGGTAGCATGGGACACAAGACAATGTCTTGTTTATGTGGCAAGAGTTATCTCCAATGCAAAGTATGGAGAAGACAACACAAAATAATTTTTTACAACTTACAAGACAACTTTTGCTCTTCTACTTATTTTTATAAACATTTTTATTCATAATTGATGATGTGGACATAAAGACATTGTGAAGTGTATTGTCTAGATTTAGAGCATCTCCAACCCTATTGTGAGTTTGAAAAAAATGGTTGCCACATAGGAATGACAACCATTTTTTTCAAAAGTACTTCTCCAATGCAAATGTAAAATAAAGTGTGGAGTTGACATGGCAATGACATAGCAAAGACAATGTGAAATTGGTTGTCTAGATCTAGACAATGCACTTCACAATGTCTTTATGTCCACATCATCATTTATGGATAAAAATATTTATAAAAAGAAGTAGAAGAGTAAAAGTTGTCTTGGAAGTTGTAAAAAATTACTTTGTATTGTCTTCTCAATACTTTTGCATTGGAGATGACTTTTTAAACTCATTGTCATTTGTGAATATAATCTTGCCACCTATACAAGACATTGTCTTGTGTCCCATGTCACCTAAGATTCACAACACAAAATAAGACAATAGGGTTGGAGATGCTCTTAGACAACCAACTTCACATTGTCTTTGTCATGTCAACTCCATACTTTATTTCACATTTGCATTGGAGAAGTACTTTTGGAAAAGAAAAGAAAAAGGGTTGTCAATCCTATGTGGCAACCATTTTTTTCAAACTCACAATAGGGTTGGAGATGCTCTAAATGATAGTTATCCAAGACTGGTAATTACCCCTTGTCAAGATCTGTATGTTAGGATATCAAAGAGATACTAACCACATATGTTAGGATTGGCAGTCGTCGGAGAGGGAGGGTGCAGAGGGAGACGGAGGAAGGATGGTAAGCTCGCCGACTTTATTTTTTTGGTTATGGCACAGGCAACCCCAAAGCCGATGTCGTGTCCATGTCAAACACAACACAGACACCGACACTGGATCTGTTGTTGGCGTCCCCTATTTTAAGCAAATTTAAGGGGTTGGGATCAATAATAACATTTGCGATATTTTTGTCAAATAGCACTAAGCCAACTTTTTTCCATTATGCGAATTTCATTGATCTCTTTATTCTGAAAATTTAGTATGTGCTTAAATATTAGCCCTAAAAATACCAGTCATGCATGCAAAGCATAATCATGTAACTCAACGCAAAGCATAATCATGTAACTCAATTATATGCCAAGTAAATTTCTATATATTAAATACACTTTTTACAATTTTTTACAAATATTATGCCAAGTGTCAAGATATTAGTGGCCGGACTCACCATTCACCTTTGCCACATGGTGAGTCCAGACCACACAATAATTTTTCCCAATTTAGTTGCTTTGTACTTGATGACCATTCACTCTCCTCTGCGTTTAAAGTTTGGCAGTTCACAACAAGGTGAGTAGTATTTATTTATTTTTGCTTCATCATACGGCCTGTTGTGAACTTAAGAATCTGCAAGTAACAATCGACCACCACCAATTCAAGCAAAAAAAAAATAATAATAATAATAATAAAGAAATACATATACGTACATCTCTTATAGAAAGATTAAGAATATGTCGACAAAAATCGGCAACTCTCTTTGAATTAATAATATATCTACAGTTTCAATTAGCAGTAACTTCGTAACTAATTTCATGTACAAAACTTTTTGCCAGCAATAAAAATGAATAAAAATGAAGGCTTAGGAAGGGAATTTGTAAGCTAAGGAAGCACAAATCATACTTCTATTTTGAAATTTAAGTATGTACTCTCGACGAAAGATTCAAGTTCTCAACTGTTTTCTTCGAGAGGGTCATTACTTCCTCTTGTTTTCTTTGATGTCTCCCCAATGAGTGGAAATGATCCTGGCCCTATTTGCAAAAGGGTTGTTTCATCTCGATCAGAATCTTTGGTTCTGTGACCCTGACCCACCCAGAACTTCTGTCATCTGAATAACCATGTCTGATGGCAAAATATGAAATTAAGAAAAACTCGATGAATTTCCGTAGTGAATATGGGAAATGAAATACATAGAATGAAAAAAAAAACACTTTGAAAATAGAAAGAAAAAAATAACAGCCAGTAACTTAATTTGATATAGTGCAGGTTTTCTTGCATACTGCATGGCACCCATGCACACACCTGTTCATGTGTTTGTGCAAAAAGCTGCAAATTCGGTCCTGTTATCATGTCCACATATAATCAATAATCTTGGGAGTGTCATATTATATGTAATTTCTGTCATCTTGATTTTAAGTTTTGCATTTCCAGTTTGTTGAAATACTTATTGATAGCTGATTGTAGTATTGACTTTCTGCAACATCATACGACTTTCATTTCCAGTTTGTTGAAATACTTATCGATGCCTGATTGTAATATGACTTTCGGCAACATCATAAGTTTTTCATTTCAAGTTTGTTGAAATTCTTATTGATGCCTGATTGTAATATGATTTTCTGCAACATCATAATAGATTTCTCTTTTGCTCAGTGTTCAAGAAGTCCTCCAACAGACGAGTACTGGGGAGCTGGTCTATGCTACACCATCAGAGGTAGGGTTTAGTGTGATTTTAAGTTATGAGGAATTATTTACATGGCTTCATTTCAGTCTTAATTTCACAAATGCAGACTCCACCAACAAAACATCTTTGGCTTTCCTCAACTCACTTCTTGTATCTTTACTGTAGTTACCATAGTCCTTATTTAGTTCTCTCGTGATTTGCACTTGTATCTACTACTAGATACTGATACTTCATTGGTTTTGGTTTTGTGATTCAATTTTGCATAAAAAAACATCGGTCAAGTAAAATAAAACATTTGAAAGGAAGGAACGATCTCAGTAGCCTTCAAGACTTCTATTGATTGCAGAAAGTTAATAGTGTGTGTTCATATCAATCAGATGATAAATTAAAGCAACTGTCATGAGGTCAACAATGTACTTACTCCCCACCAAAGGATAAAAAATAACAAGCTAAAACAATCACAATTCTATTATCCTACAATAAGATCAATATCAGCAAGATATCAGCCATACTGATATATGTTAGAGATTCATTGTACGCAAGATATTGTCATAGAAAAAAGTTACGAAAGCAACAACATGGATCAGACATACTCTTTCTGCAGCTTGAACATATAACATTTTTCGAAGTTTGGGTCCCGAAAGTGGTGGTCCTTAATTTTGAAGTCCAAAAGTTTTTTTAAGTGTTTCATCTGAAAACATTAACAGTTTAAAAAATGGTGATATGACAGTTATATATGCACCAACAAATGTACCAAAAGAAGGTGGTACCTGAGTAAGAGCCACTAGGATACTCATCATCTGAGGCAATTTCCTATTAATAAAATCAGAAATTTTAGTTTCAGATTCATCAATATATCACTTCTACCATTAAAAAACTTGAAACAGCCATAAACTTAAAAATGTTTATCATAAAAAGACATTCTTAATTTCTTCAAATCAACAAAGACTAAAATAGAAGATCAAAACTGCACATGATATATTTAAACATTTCTACAAGAAAAAATAGCATGCATGTGAAACAATAAATTTAAAAGTGTATCATTATCATCATTAGAAATTTTATTAACTACTTTCTTGCTCCAGAAATGATACGAATGCACATGATATGTTTAAACATTTATTCCAATCAACAAAGACTTAAGGGTGCGTTTGATTGCAAGGTGGAAAATATGTGGAAAAGAAATTAATTCCATGGAATTATTTTTCTAGGAAAAAAATTCCATGGAATTTTAAAAAAATTCCATGGAAAACTTAATTTGGGTGTTTGATTACCATTATTTTCCACGGAAAATAGTTATTTTCCATGGAAAATGATATTTTCCTATGGGTTGGATAAGTTTCATTTTCCACCATTTTAGATGAAAATATGGAAAATGAGAGTCTTTTGGAAAATAATTTCATGGAAAATATAAGCTATCAAACACTACAATTGGTGGAAAATTTGTGATGGAAATATTTTCTATGGAAAAAAAAAGCCCAATCAAACACAGCCTAAAAGAAAATATGGAAAATGTTAGTTTTTTGGAAAATAATTTCATGGAAAATATAAGCTATCAAACACTACAATTGGCGGAAAATTGTGATGGAAATATTTTCCATGGAAAAAAAAGCCCAATCAAACACAGCCTGAATGAAATTACCTATACCAAGGCAAAGAAACAATCAAGTCATAATCAGACTAGCCCTAGATGCCAAGTCCCATGTCAGGTTCTAATCAATTCCAACCTTCATTGCTGCAGCTCACATCCAATCTATGTTGCATGGACAAAGGAAAGTGGTGTCCGTATTTGTGCAACATAGGTGTAGCTCCTTTATATGTATCTGAAAATGTATGAATCCATATCGTGTCCTTGGCCATATTTCGTATTTGTGCAACATGACGTCCACAAACAAAATTAAACGTGAGTTACTTGGCTCTGTTAACAGTCAAGCTCATGTAAAAATAAAACCTTCAAAAATGCACATATTGAACAAAACAACCTTGTTGGATCTCACAATCTGGCCAAGCGGAAAAAGAAAGATAGCATGTTAGTTTTCGTGTAGCAAGGAAAAATGTCCATAAAACATGTGATGGACTATTGTATATCATGCAAGATGCATACATTTTTTTCACCCAGCAAAACTTGTGTGGATGATCACCATTCCAAAGCAAGGGTTGGCCCGTGTGTGAAACTAAAACCATTGTGATTTTCACCTTGAGTGGAATGGTGAACATCAACACAAGCTTTGGTGGGTGAAAAAATGGACTCTAAAATAGAACAGTATGTATGGTTTTAATCATAGCTAGAGTATGAACTTTGAATTTCCAACCGTATCCCTTGTTGGGACACTTCCCTACAGGGGTTTCCGGTTGTGCAGTGGAAGGCCGCCTATAAGCCGAAATTTAGAACACTGCCAACTAATATGATGTTTCTAAAAACAAAAGACGAATTAAATATATCTATTTACCAATCAAGAATGGCATCTTTTTTTATATGAATTGTATATTTCATGAAAAGTAATTGCTATGAAATAGTAAAATGCAAGAATAATTAATATGTTAGGGCCTGCTTGGCAATTGTAGGGGAAGCGGTTATGAGGTTTTTTTAGAGTACCGGATATTAGAGGTTATGAGGTTTTCTTTAGAGTACCGGTTATTAGGGGTCCGGCAGCTTTTAAAGCAGTCCAATCCATGCTTGATAATTCACTAACGAGTGGTTCTGAAAGTTTTTTACACGAATAAATTAAATAGGGTAGGGTATTAGTAGTTATAATTTCAATTTTTTTTGTGTGTGAGGATAGAAATGGAACAAAATAATAAAGCGTGTTTATAAAGCCACCCAAAAATACATTACACCGGTTTTGGAGGGTTTTCGAGCAGACCAAAACTAGTGTCTCAGAAAATTTACCTTTGGCTTACGCGGCCGAACACCTATGCCATAAAAGCCCCTGTCAATCCATCTCTGGATGCCGTCTTTCACAAACTGCACTTTTTCCGCCACAGCTAATCCCCAAAAAAAAAAAAAACATTACACTAACGCACGCAACACAAGAAAAATGAAGCAATAATCTGACCTTTCTCCATCTCTTCCCTCCTGTGCTTCTCGTAGTCGAAGGGCACATAACCCATGTCATCTCCCTCTTCCATCTCAAGTCGGAGGCACCGTTCGAACCACTCGGGTGGGATATCCACCGCGGTGGACACCCGAGGCTTTTTGGGCTTCGACGACGGGTCCGACGGAGCCTTGCGATTCTGGCACCTGGCGCCCGGAGGCCTCCTCCGCACGTCGGCTTTCGCCGCCCCTTCTCTTACTTTGCGCCGCCGGCACGAAGGCTTTTCGGGCCTCGGCGACGGGTCCCCCGCCCCTTCTTTTCCTTTGTCAATTAGGAGACCCTTCATCTTGTCCGCGGCGGAATTCGCAGCCGCTGCAGCGGTGGCGGAAGAGGAGGGGGAGAGAGAAGAATCCATAGGACAACGGCGGCAGCAGAGAGGAGAGGCGAGGCGAGGCGAGGGGAGGGGAGGGAAGGAGAGGATAGAGAATTTATTAGGGTTAGGTCATTTCATATATAGAGAGAGGGTGGAGGGGTATAAAAGTAATTAACAGGGCTATATCCGAATATTATCCAATTATAATCTAATATCTTTTCTAACTCGTGTGGTTAATGCGAGGCATTATTCTTGTTTGGTTGACTTCGATTTTCCATTTTGACAATTTTTTTCCCACAATATTTTATATATTTTATTTTTTAAAATAAAATGGACCGTGATAGAATATGGCGGCTTAGACGGCCCAGCATAATCTATAACAGTCGTGACCTAATTTCAGGGTAGTAGAGCATTTTGTAGTACGTACTATGTAGTTGGCCATGTTACACCCATGTTCTTCGTATTCGGTACTGGGGTGTGACGTTGACCGATATGTATCAGTATACCTTGACTTATACCTGAACAATGCTGAAAGAGTCTTTCGTTGCTTGTTGCTTGGAATGCAGAAAGTTCTTCATTGAATTTAAAACAGTGGAGGTATCTCATAGTTTCTATATTTTGAATGGGGGCATTTGCTTGTGTGTCTTGATATGTATTGGAAAGTTTGTATCTCTTTGTTTGCAGTTTTTTGCAAAAAAAATTTTTTTTGATGAAATCCCACTTTGCCGGATCATATTTTCTTATATATTGATATAATATATTTCTAATGTTTTTGCCCAAATTATGCTATTGTAAATCTCGTAAATTTTGATTTTATGCAGATTTTTACAAATTTTCTGCTGAAATTAACATGCCCAGGTAATAACTTGTTTTTTCCCCCTTTAGTATTGATATTTATTGGGAATTTTGATGTTTTGTTGTTATCGAAAATATGATGAGCTAAATCCATCATGGGCAGGCACTTTAAGGTAACATCTTGCTAAATTCGGTTTGTTTCTTCTCTACAGGTTGATTTAGCCTGAGTTAAATGTAGTGTGACATTCTGAAGACGAACAGCCTTTGGATGGCATAACAAGAAGATATTCACCTTGCACCTGTGTTTGTAAGGAAACTGTCTTTATGTTTGGCGATACGTCGGTTGTACTTGGCACTAGACAACAGTGATCCCTGAAGGATGATCTTCTGCTTCAAGTTTTTTTTTTTCCTCTTCTCCAAACATGCATTCATTGTTGATTTATTTGACGCAGAGAAAGCCTAGCTTTCCTTTGTCACCTGCCCAAATTTTTTAGTGATGGTGGGTTTGGTTGTATGTAACTGTTATTGTAAACTAGACCAAAGTCGTTGTTGTTGTTGTTGTTGTTGTTGTTGTAGTATAGTAAATATAATCACTCAGAATCAGAGAAATTTACTTGTTACTATGCACTGCTTGCATACCATTCCAAATGTTGTCGGATTTTTCTTTTTCTTTTTTACTTGTCAAATGCAGGCATTTTTAAGTTTTAAATTTTCTGTATTGAATGTTGTTGGTTCAAATTATCTTAGATAGTATTCGTTCAATCTGAAAAGAGAAATAGTCGTTTTGAGTAGATACAAATATCCAACCTGCTGATACAAATATCCATTAAAAATATTTCTCAAGAAATAGGAAGTGAATTTCCGAGGAGATACTGAGTACACATTGAAGTCCTAGGTTGAGTATATGAACAACCATATTCCAATTATATACAAATCAAAGACAATCATGGAATCAACAATAATTTGATGAACGAAGTTATGTGTTATCCCATGTGAGATTGTAGAAAGGAATTTATCTGCAAATTTCTCTGGGATGGCAGTCAATTGGATGACGCGCCCCTCTAAGAAAAGGGGTAGAAACGAAAATATTGCTTGAGTCACTACTTACAATCACTACTTACAGGACCTAATTTGGAAGTGGTTTGGGTTCTAGATAGGATCGTATATCTTCATACAATTTTTACAATTTTTACAATTTTTACAAGGGTATATTAACATAAGTATCCATACAAGAATAATTTTTTTAATATTAATAAATATATTTTAAAAATATACTAATACGAGTATTCATATAAAATATATATCTATCAATGTATTATCAATGTATTCTTAAGGCACATATTAATATAATCCTATTTGCAAAATCTATTATATCATCACATATCTCCTTAGATGAGCATTACTGAACTCGAGTGACTTTTGTGGTTATCGATGAGAGGTATCAAATCATGGTTTGGTGGCAAAAAATCAGTAAATCGAGCCACGGGGACGCATTATTCCTTCCATTTATAATAATGGTAGAAGTCGGGGACAGTGGGCCCAAAAGGCACGCAATGTAGCGTGCACGTAGTCTTGTACGTATCGTTGGACATCTAAAAAAAAACTATAGATGAGCACTTTGTAGTTTTAGATTTGAAAATTGCGTTTTACAATTATTTTAAGACACTTATGTTCAAACATAAGAGCATCTCCAACCCTATTGTCTTGTTTTGTATTGTGAATCCTATGTGGCATGGGACACAAGACAATGTCTTGTATAGGTGGCAAAAATATATTCACAAATGACAATGAGTTTAAAAGGTCATCTCCAATGCAAAAGTATTGAGAAGACAATACAAATTAATTTTTTACAACTTCCAAGACAACTTTTACTCTTCTACTTCTTTTTTATAAATATTTTTATTCACAAATGATGATGTGGACACAAAGACATTGTGAAGTGCATTGTCTAGATCTAGACAACCAACTTCACATTGTCTTTGCCATGTCATTGCCATGTCAACTCCACATTTTTTTCACATTTGCATTGGAGAAGTACTTTTGGAAAAAATGGTTGTCATTCCTATGTGGCAACCATTTTTTTCAAACTCACAATAGGGTTGGAGATGCTCTAAGAGCATCTCCAACCCTATTGTGACTTTGGAAAAAGTTAATGCCACATAGGAATGACAAAATTTTATTCAAATTTTTTTCTCCAATGCAATTGTCAAGTCAATTGTGAAGCTTATGTGGCAAAATTAAAGAAGACATTGTGAAGTTGATTGTCTTGTTCTAGACAATGCACTTAACAATGTCTTCTCTTCCATGTCATCAATTATGAATAAAAAATATTAGAAAAAAGAAAGAAGATGAGTAGGTGTCTTAAAAGTTGTCTTGGAAGTTGGAAAAAATACTTTTTATTGTCTTTTCAATACTTTTGCATTGGAGAGAATTTTCCTATCTCATTGTCTTTTGAGATATAATTTTGCCACATAATCAAAACATTGTCTTGTGGCTCATGCCACATAGAAGCCACCTAAGACTCACAACACTTAACAAGACATTAGGGTTGGAGATGCTCTAATCCTGCTCGTCACATTTCTTCAAACAAACAAACCCCAACCATAACCTACGAGGAAGAAATGAAGACTCCCACTGCATCGTCATCGTCTTCCTCCTCGTTTCCCCATGCAGCAAGATTCCTTTTTGCTAACATAGAGCGTCTCGTCAGAGAGCGCTGTCGCTTGGAGAAGCACCTCCCCATGGAAGAGGCACTCCATCTGTTCGACAAATTGACTGCTGCCAAGCACCCCATCCCCGACGTCTCCACCTACAACATCCTCTTCGCCTCCGTCACCCGTAAGAACAACCCACCTACAACATCATCCTCCAACTTCTTCCCGACCGTCTTCTCCTTGCTCAACAAGCTCAACCGCGCCGGCACCTCGCCCAACACCGTCACCTATGGCATCTTCATCGACTTCTGCGGCCGGTCCAACAATGTAGACCTCGCCTTCGCCGTCTTCGCATGCATGCTCAGACGCGGTTGGACTCCCAACATCATCATCCTCAGCTCTCTGCTCAGAGGACTCTGTGTCAAGAAGAGGTACAGCGCCGCAGCCCAGTTGCTCGACAAAAATGCCTCAGTTGGGTTTCGTGCCAGACGTCGTATCTTACAATACTGTCATAAAGGGTCACTGCGACAGCGGAAACACGGACTTGGCAATCGACGTACTCAGGAAAATGGATACCGAACCCGATGTGGTCACTTACACTACAGTCATCAACGCTCGTTGCAGACAAGGAAATATGACTAGCGCTTCTGAGCTGTTCGAGGAGATGGTCAGCATGGGAATCCAGCCGAATGTCGTTACGTACAATAGCATTATTAGAGGCCATTTGGTTCTTGGTCGATGGAGAGAGGCCAGCGGAATCTTTAAAGAGATGGTCGATAGAGGACTCGCACCAGATGCTGTAATTTTAACACGTTGATGGATTATCTTTGCAAGCAGGGGAAAACGATCGAAGCGCATAAGCTACTCAATTTGATGGTTGAAAGAGGTGAGAAACCCACTAAAATCACGTATAATGTACTACTGCACAGATACTGTCTCGAAGGCAGGTTCGAGAAGGTGGATGAGTTACTCAGTTCTATGTCTCGTGAGGGTCTAAGGCACGATGTCCGTAGTTACAATGTTTTGATTGTTGGGTACAGTAAGAGGCAGAAGGTAGATGAGGCTATGGATGTGTTCAAGAAGATGCGACAAGAAGGAGTGCAGCCGGACACTATTACTTACAATATTTTATTAGATGGACTTTGCAAAACCGGAAAAGTGGAGGAAGCTGAAGACCTCTTCCATCAAAATGGTAACTCAAGGTCTCTCTCCTGATGTTATCACTTACAACACTTTGATTGATGGACTTTGCAAAATCGAAAAAGTGGAGGAAGCTGAAGACCTCTTCCGTCAAATGGTAACTCAAGGTCTCTCTCCTAATATTATCACTTATAGCACTTTGATTTCGGGATTTCTAAAATTAGGAAAATGGGAAGTAACTTCTAGATTGCTCGAGGAAATGAAGGATCAAGGGATTGAACATAATGTTGTGACATTCACCACAATAATGGATGCTCTGTGTAAAGAAGGAATGGTCGGAAAAGTTTATAAATTATTAGATGTCATGATTCAAAGAGGTTTGGAGCCCAATGTAGTAACATACACTACCTTAATGGATGGATATTGCTTGATACAAGAAACAAGTAAAGCATTTAAAGTTTTTGAGCTAATGCTCTCACGAGGTCATAAACCAGATACATTTACTTACCACATCTTGATCAATGGCTTTTGTAAGTGTGGAAAGGTTGATAGAGCTAGACACCTTTTTGATGAGATGCCTTGTAAGGGATTGCAACAAACACTTGCTATACACAATATTATTTTAGATGGATTATACCAAGCTGGAAGAGTTGCTGACGCAAAAGAAATTCAAGATAAAATGATTGCTTCTGGAACTTCCCTAGAACTCCACACCTATCATATAATATTACGTGGACTTTGTAAAAATCACCACGTTGATGAGGCCATGAATCTGTTCAACACCATATCGTGTCAGAAGGAAAAACTGGAAGCTAGGACCTTCAATATTTTAATTGAAGGAATGTTTCAAGTTGGTAAGGTTAATGCAGCAAAGGATCTCTTTAACTCTATTCTTGCAAATGAACAAGTGTCACCAGATGTTGTAACATACACTATAATGATCAAAGGCCTTATTAAAGAAGGGTTGTTGGATGAATTTGATGAGTTGCTTTTGTCAGTGAAGAAAGATGGTTACTCTTCAGATTCTGGTATGCTTAATGCTATTGTTAAGGGCTTGTTGGAGAATGGTGAAGTAAACAGAGCTATGGTGTTTCTTGCAGAAATGGATAAAAGTAAATTTATCCTTGAGGCATCTACTGCGGCATCCATAGTGGATCTACTCTCAAAGGATGGACATTGTCATCATTATATGAAAATGCTTCCTAATTTTTCTCAACATTGTGCAAAGAGTAATGAGATTAACATCGACTCGTCGATATCATCATTGATACATAAAATTTCTGGGTAAACACCAACATGGAGTTCATATAAAGTTTTTTCACTTGAAAGGGATTGCATACTATTCTCGAATCTCGACATGCCATCTAATGGGACTATTCAATATTCACCACAATTACTTGGTAAGATTTCTTGGTTAAACTTATTGCTTTGTTATATTCAGCAATGCTCTTATTCAATTGTTTTAATTTGATGTTTCCGTTTAACTTACATTGTTAATTGGTTATATATACATTGGATTGGTTACAAATAAGTGGCACACCTTTTTAGAGTATCTTAACTTCTCAATTAAGTATATGGTTTGTTATTGCCCACGTGTACGTTAAAAATAGTTGTAATAACCATATTATGATATATTTTTATCATGCATTTAAACTTGAGATCAAGCTACTTTTTCAAGATGTCGTTAGAGCAATCTATCTTGATTATTTCAAGGTTCGTATCACTTTAGGGATCGTTATAACTTGTAAGACTCTCCTTATGGGTTTTGGTATCAGTTGTTCCAGATCAGATCGTACTTTATAAGTTTTTGGCACAGGAAAGCCAAAAAGTAAGAAAATATTAAAAACCATAGGAATATGATAGCTTTATGTATTAGTTATGATATTTTTCCATATTTATTTTGAATGAAATAATATTTTGCATTGTTGAATGAATCAAAGAAAAATAGTATTTCAATTGCCATGTATATATAGAGGTAGTTGACTATCCTTCTCTTCCTCTCCCCTTTTGTTCCCTCTGTTTCTCTTCTTCTATTTTTATCTTTTGATTTCTTTGTATTAAATTTCATGCCTCGACACGAAAACTCTATACTGTTGGTAAATGTTATATATTTTTATTATTCAACATCCCCTCTAATAGATTGAAGATCTACTTTTATGGGTTGAGAGTTGAATTCAAGTAGTGATATAATTTCCTTTTTTGAAATCAACCTAAAAACTTTCCAAAGAGATTGAACCAGGGTTCCTTTGGGCTGTTTGGATAGAAAGAACTTCTTGGAAGTACGAGTGTAGAAAGTGTCTGAACCTTATTAGCACTTTCTTGTCCACTCCTTCCAAAATGTGTTTGGATAGCCATTATGAAAGGAAGTGAAAAAAAATGGAAGTGCATTATAATATCATAAAATATTATCTATACTATTATATAATTCAAATACCATGGGTATTTGGATTACATAATTTCATAGATAGATTATTTAGAATCTTAGATTAATATTTCTTTATATGTGGATAACAAGTCATTGATCTCTCAATTTAAATTTGAAACCATTTGTAACCTACCCATCTCTTTTCGTGCAATCAAATTAACATTATTCTATCAAATCTCTTTAAATGAATACTTCCTCCCTTTCTCCTCTACTTTCTATTTTGCAGTATTTTTCGAAGAAAATAAAAGGAAGAAAAGAAAAGAAAAGAAAACCCTTCCTCTTCTATTTTCGGTTCTTCCAGCTCAAGCTTGGTCGTAAGATCGGCAACGGGTCCTTCGGCAAGAGATTTTTCTCGGTGAGTTCCAATTCGATCTAAAGAATTTGTCGATTATTTTGTTGTAATTCTCATAATACGTTTCAAATTTGGGCATGACCGATAGGTAGCCTTTTTTATGATGAACCTTCATTCATTGTTTTATGAATATAATTAGCAAGGAAATGGAGTAGCCATGTTCTGGTTTTCTCCTACTCATGGCTATTGGCTCGGGTGTCTGACTTTTTGATTCCTGGTGGTATTTACATTGTATACTTAACGACTTCTATCACATTCAGATGGTTTGCGTGGATGATGCAAGAGTGCTTTTGAGGAAGATGGAGAAGAACCATACCGGGTTGAAGAATGCTATATTTTGTTCGGCATATGCTTTGTACTACGAGAAACAGAAGAAGTTTCAGGATGCAGAGAAGATGTATCGACTGAGGTCAAAAGTAAGGCCTCATTCAATTTATCTTCTTCTTTTATTTTTTTTGTTTTCTATATCCATGGATTGCAACTCTTTGGTGAATGAACAAAATGTTGTGCAACCAAGTGGTTGTGGCCTGGTTGGATGCTTGACAAGAAAGCAATTTTTAGTTAAATTGAGCTTTGCACTAACAATAAATAAATCACAAGGTCAAATAATGCCAAAAGTAGATACTTACCTTCCCGATCATGTTTTTGGACATGGACAATTGTACATCGCTTTTATCTCGAGGTGTTTCAAAAATATCAACAAGAGTGTTAGTTAAGAAAGAATCGGTTGACAACGAGAATGAAGTATTTAATAGAAATGTTGTTTATCATGAAGATTTGCTCCCAAAAAACTAATCACTTATGAGGTACTTGACTTAGTTATGTCTATTAACTGATGGAATTAAACATCTTAATTATTATCACTACCTTTGGCTTCATATAACCTCTTTAGTTTTTCTTATTTCTTGTAGGGCAATGTATGTTGCCAATGTCAGTAACTATCGGCCCTTTATAGGTAAGGAAGGTTTACCAGTCAAGTGTTGTTGATGAAGATAATGCTTGAAGATGCTGACAAATAATATTTCATTATTATAATTTTGTCAGTTGGATAATTTTCTATTAGAAAATTAATATTTCTGTTGAGTAAGTTTGGTTGGATGTTTTCTTTGTTAATTAAGATGATATCAACATTTCTAACATAAAAAAATATTATTGAAAAAATATTTTTTTACTAAGTTTGGTTGTTTGTTATCCGTGCTACATAAAATGATATCAACATTTGTAAAACGTGTTGCACAAACATCGCATGTGCCATGACACGAGTTAATAGGTAACTAAATTGATGTATATTTATTATATTTTGCCATAATTATTGGACTTGATAATTAAGCATTAGTTATTTAGTATTATTTAATTATCTTAATCAGTTTTTTGCTAATAATTAATCATGTCCATATAGAAGCATGGAAAATACAAAAACCGTGCACCCTACAAACTCCACATGTTCCAACTCATGCGCTCCATCTAATCATGCGCTCGAGGGTCATGTGCCTAGATCCAAAGGTGTTAAAAACTACAACTACGCCTATGGAGTCATACGCCTAGGCGTCCCTTCAACAGAAAGAGCATTTAATACTCCACTGACAAGTATGTCAGATGTCAGCTCTCAACTCGAGTGTGATGCAGCGTGTGCCTCGAATCCTGTGCAGACAGCGGCAACGTGGGAACTAAGGAGCTACTCTCCTTACAAACCTATACCCAGTTGATTTGCATGGTAATACAGGCGTAGCTAAGCCACGCTCGCTAGAAGACAAGACGCATCGAACATCGAGCTGACAGCATACGTCAGCGTTTGCCTCAGCATAATGATTAAAGTTTCTGCCATTAATAGCTGAACAATGCCACGTGGCCAGGCAAAGCAACTCCCCTACGCCAAAATATTCCACATGCCAAAGATCATTTAGGCGTAGGAAATTCCCATACGCCTAAAACTCCATACGCCCAACATACGCTCCTCCATGGCGTAGCGATCGATTTTGTTCCAACAGTTTAAGATCTTTGAGCAATATACACGTGCCATGTGCATTGACTCAGTCATACCTATGAACCCATGATCTCAGCAATTGTTCAAACCCTAACCACGGCCATGTGGCAGTTGGTTGTGCCACATGCGCACAGTTGCAACTATATTCTGTTCAGGGATGTCACGTATCAGCTCCTCCGTAGTCCACATCGCAGTTGCTACATAATCTCGTTACGAATCCATGCGTGCAACGTCCCTGTTCCAAGAAAAACACATGTGCGCATCGCATATGCGCGCATGGGTTGCTTATTTCATAAATCTATAAATAGAAGGAGCCTTCCTTCATTTTGTAGCCCCAGTCCGGACTATCCACAGAGAGACATCCAGAGAGTCAGAGCAATTTTTTTCGTCATCAGATCGTCAACGGAGTAAAGGAACCTCTACAGCGTTCGATCTCCACCGCACACTTTTCCAGAATCAATTTGTACTTAAAATTTCTGTTTAGGACTTCTCTTGTGCTTTTCTCGTTCGATTAACACAAAAAATTTATTCAACTTTCGTCCATGACGAATAGTCCAACATGATAATATATTACGTAAGCACTATTAATTATTAAAATATAATTGAAAGATGTAGTTTAAGTACTAAAATTTTACCTACTGCATGTTATCAATTTATGGATTTTATTATGATTGTGAATTAATCATCTTAGTTATTACACGGTAATTAAGAATTATTTAGATGTTAATTAAACGTTACTAATTATTTACTCAGTATTAAGTAATAGTAGTTAATTAGTTAACATTATTAAAAACAAAACGATTAAGCAAACATTAGATGAGAAGTTTCTTCCCTCTTGTGTATGTTTTGAGAAGGTTAATGAGGTCTACAAGGCTAAGACGTCTGCTTATAGCGAGGTTACTACCAAAACCTACGGTTAGGTTACAACCGTCACGTACGACGAAGCTACAATAGTTCCTTCAAGACCCCTTCCTAGCCTAGATGTCCTTAATGACTTCTTCTATACACCTACCTCTCCAACCCTTTATTGGCTTGGTTTTGTTCTTGCTTGATTTCCATCTTTGAAGCTTCTCTACTTCGGCACGTTGCTTTGACGTTGTTGATCTCTTGCTTTTTGGTGTGTTGGACATCCATCTTTGTTGTGCTGATCTTATATTCCATTTATTATGACTTCCGACGATGACTTTTATCTTGATTCTTCTTCCTCTTCGGTCGACTTCAAGACTGATTTACGGCTTACTACATTCTCTTTTGCTGACGCAAAAAATTACTTGCAATGGTTCAATGCTGTAGAAAGTATTTTAAACAAAGGCCTCCACTTCACTTGACAGAGTCACCGCTAGACTCTAAGGTTCCCAATATGCCTATTGGTTTCTTAATGATAACAAAGTAATTGGTTGGTTTTCTAACTCTATGGATGCTCGTTGTTATAACTGTATTCTGTATTTTGTCTTTGAAAATTGCGAAAAAAAATTGGATGCATCTTTTGTTCCTATACTCATCCGAAGACGATCTTCATAAATTTTATGACATATTTCACACCTTCAATAGAGCTACACCTGGAAAAGATTTGTAGAATTTTAGTGCTCTCTTCAGCTGCCTTCTTGAACAATAGGATGTCTCAGCTGATCTCCAATGATCTTGTTGTTACTCGCCAACAACGAGCGGGCCTTGTTGTCGTCCTTCTCTTGGCTTAGCTACTGTCTACTTTTGAGGGCGTCTGCCTACTGGTTCTCCTTAAAGCATAACTCTCCTTCTTTAGTGACCGTTCTGTCGATGGTTTATCGTGTGCCTACGCTGCCAGTTCTGTGATGGTGACTTTCAGTCTAGACAAGACATTTTTGATTATTTTCCTGGAAGTCGGAGTGTTCTCGCGGTAGTCCTCCTTTATCTTCTTGGGATCGCAGTACCCATGGACGAGGACGCGGCAGCCGTGCTTGACTGTGTTATTCCCATTATGGGAACCAATGATCGCCAGGGCTAGTTTTTGGAGAAGCATGGTTACCGTGATGTAACACCTACTGCTGGACATGCATTGCCTTAGGATTGGGTATTGCTTAGCTCAAAACCAAAAACAGAATCGAATCAAGTCGAACCAAAATAATTCATCGGTTCGGTTTTCTAAATTGCAATTTGGATTTTGGGTTTTGTCCTAAAAAATTATTTGTTCGGTTCAATTTTGGGCTTTGGACTTTAAAAACCAACCCTGACCGAAAACACAATTACTTACAAGTTTGCCACTGCTCTATATATGTGATCATATATATACCCAAAAAAACTCCTTACGCTAAAAAAATGCTATTCATCACCCAAGTTTTTTGGGTGATACCATCACCCATGACATAACGCTCGCATGGCAGCAATATTAGTGTTACATATAACATTTTTTTCCAAATTTGTCATTTTTGATATTCTAATTTGATTTTTGAATTTTATGATTAAATTTTTGTACTGATAAGCTTGTCATATGAGACTAATAGTAGATTGTGGTATCTATACGATCCTTATCAGATTTATATCCAAAGGATTAGCTTTCAACTTCTCTTGAATAGAAGAAAAACAAATCTTCGATGTTATTAGACTCTCAGCTCCATTAGCAAGAGTGCAATTCAGTGTGTTCTATGGGGTTCAACACTTGGGAAAGTAGGAACATGGGAGGTCTTTCTCTGCGGGTTAGACAATTCATCTACTATGTTACACTCAAACCCTAATTTCAAACTCCAATTGTTGGCACATATCATGGGGCTAGATCACTTGTAAAATAACTAAGAGGTTGCATACAACTGGTAACTCTGTCAAGCATGCTGAGTCCATACGGGAATTAAATTCCTCCAGCAGCCTCTCACTGATATGACTGCCCCCTATTTTTCAGAACTGTGCCCCCCAAACTAAGAGTATGAACAACTTGATCCGATGCCTCTAGTTCCTGCCACAGAGACACTCTCCGAAGCAACATTGGAACCATAGGTAACTGAGATGGAAAAAATTAAAAGCACTCTTGTTGTGCATATTTAATGTTATTGATTGCCATGTGATATGCATTATTCACCATGTGGTAACTTTATATTTGCTCCTATTGTATGAAGGAATACATTATATCGTATGTCATCTAGTTTAAAACACTCTTGCTAGTGTGATATTTACTCCTCCTCCACACTCTCTCCCTACTCACATTTAAAATCCTCCTTCCATAGCCATAGCCACATTCCTCAGCCCAAATCTCCAGGTATAATATAATTCTCTCTTTCATATTTTATTTTCCTGCTCAAATTCACTTGCCCGTATCATAATCTGTTGATATAATTAATGCGTATTGGAAAGTTTGCATCTTTATTGATATGTGGGCTGAATCATCTCATATATTTTTTTTGGGGGGGGGAGTTATTTTACAAATTTCCTGCTCAAAGTAACTTGCCCGGATCATGATATTTTTTTTGTCTTGATTGTATTTGAAAGTTTGGATCTTGTTTTTTTTGCAGTTGTTTGCAAAATTTTGCTGAAATTCCACTTTGCCGGATCATATCTTCTTATAATATATTGATATAATATAATCTATTGTTTTTGCCCAAATTATGCTGTTGTAAATCTCGTAAGTTTTGATTTTATGCAGATTTTTACAATTTTTTTGCTGAAATTAACATGCCCTGGTAACTTGTTTTCTTTAAATTGATATTTATTGGAAATTTTGATATTTTGTTCGCTTACCGAAAATCTGATGATCTAAACCGTCATGGTCTGGCAGTTTAACGATGGAAACCATCAAAAAATAGATCACATATTAAGTAGGAACTGAGTCCTTGCGGACAGAGCAAATGTTCTTGTTTATTCCTGGAATTGGCCTCTCCTTGTATGCATGGTTCGGTACTCTTGCTAGTCTGCTGGTAGCGAAGAAACTTTTTTTTTTTTCCGACTGCTGCAGGAATTTATGACTAAATTGGGTTTGTTTTCTTCTCTGCAGGCTGATTTAGCCCAAAGTTGAAATGTAGCATGACATTCTGGAGACGGCCTTTGGATGGCATAACAAGAAGATATTCACCTTGCACCTATGTTTGTGAGAAAGTTGTCTTTATATTTGGCGATATGTCTGTTGTACTTGGCACTAGACAACAGTGATCCTGAAGGGTGATTTTCTGCGTCAAGTTGTTTTTTTTTTTGCCTCTCTCTCTCTCTCTCTCTCTCCAAACATGCATTCATTGTTGATTTATTTGATGGCGGAGAAAGCCTAAGCTTTCCTTTGTCACCTGCCCAATTTTCCAAGTGATTGTGGGTTTGGTTGTATGCCGCTGTTATTGTAAACGAGACCAAAGTCTTTGTTGTTGTATTCTACGAGCTTCATTTTGAATGATACCTTGTAATCATAAACGTTAAGGGTCTGCTTGGCAATGATATTTTCACCGATTTTGAGGAGGTTTTTCGCCGACCGTTTATAAAGTGTTTTAAAAGAATCTTGCTTGGTATTTTTTTTGAGTCACTAGTTTTTGGTCGGCTCAAAGATCAAGCATAAATGGAGCACTATCTTGCTTGTAATAATATACGTTCAGGTTTTTCCTTTTTAAGAATTCTCTTGACGATTGCAAATTAAAGCATAAATGGAGAATTTGGAGGCAGGTAAATTATACGGTAACAAAATAAGGAAGAAAAATATGTGATTTAATTACTGCTAAACATAATAGGATTTTGGAAACAGAAAGCATTGTTGAAGCACTATCAGACAGGTTACAACTACCCTAACGAAATGCATTGCAGTACGAATTGTATGTTATAACAACTCGTATTGTGATATTCAGATACTCCCTTAGAGCATCCTTAGTAAGGTTCATCCTCATGCCCAATTTCTATATTCAAAATTACGAAACTTATTTTGCATAATAGTAAGTCGGACTAATTAGTGTTTAGACCCTGTATTTTATAACAGTTTAGAGTTTAGGCTCTGACGTGTTCAATTGGAAAGTTTGGGCCCTTGACCCTAGTAAGTTTGTCCAAACTTTCCAATTTGACAAGTCAGGGCCTAAACTCTAAGCTGTACAGGGCCCAAACTCTAATTGGCCCTAGTAAGTCTCATCCCTAGAAAGAAAAAAAAAAGAAGTCTTATCCCTAGTCCTAATTTCTACAACTTAGATCTCATTCCACCCGTAGGTGGTTAAGTGGTTAACTTGACTGCTGCCAAGCACCCCATCCCCGACGTCTCCACCTACAACATCCTCTTCACCTCCATTACTCGTAAGAACAACCCACCTACAACATCCTCCTCCTCCATGGCCACACTTAAGCTTCAACCTCCCTCGATTAGCTGTCCCACCCCCATATAATCCCTATGGGTTGTGGTTTAACGCCATCTCGTGTGAAATTATAACACTAAATGGAACTCCTGTGAAATTATAGCAAGAATGATGAAACTCCTGTGAAATTATAACACTAATTGTAATGTTTGATTGGGCTTTTTTTCCATGGAAAATATTTCCATCACAAATTTTTCACCAATTGTAATGTTTGATAGCTTATATTTTCCATGGAATTATTTTCCAAAAAACTATCATTTTCCATATTTTCATCTAAAATGGTGGAAAATGAAACTTTTCCAACCCATAGGAAAATATCATTTTCCATGGAAAATAACTATTTTCCGTGGAAAATAATGGCAATCAAACACCCAAATTAAGTTTTCCATGAAATTTTTTTTAAATTCCATGAAATTTTTTTCCTAAAAAAATAATTCCGTGGAATTAATTTATTTTTCACATATTTTCCACCTTGCAATCAAACACACCCTAAATGGAGATTGTACTTTTACATAATCACAGCCACACTTATAGTAGTTAACTGGACTATGTTACCTGGGTTTGTTCCTGCATAGATACCATACCAAATCGACTGCTACATGCCGGTTTGTAAGAAAACCAACTCCATTTGCTACCTACTTTCTCACAAACAGAGCGTTGTTCCATACACACACACACACACACACACACACACACACCCACCTCTGAAGAAGAAGAAAGGAAGCAGGAAGAAATGAAGAAACCCACTGCATCATCATCATCATCGTCGTCATACTTTCTTCTTCGTGGTGGTAATGTAGAGCGTCTCGTCAGAGAGCGCTGTCGCTCGGGGAAGCACCTCCCCATGGAAGAGGCACTCCATCTGTTCGACAAATTGACTGCTGCCAAGCACCCCATCCCCAAAGTCTCCACCTACAACATCCTCTTCGCCTCCATCACCCGTAAGAACAACCCACCTACAACATCCTCCTCCTCCAACTTCTTCCCGACCATCTTCTCCTTGCTCAACAAGCTCAACCGTTCCGGCACCTCCCCCGACACCGTCACCTACGCCATCTTCGTCGACTTCTGCGGCCGGTCCAACAACGTAGACCTCGCCTTCGCCGTCTTCGCATGCATGCTCAGACGCGGTTGGAGTCCCAACATCATCATCCTCAACTCTCTGCTCAATGGACTCTGTGTCAAGAAGAGGTACAGCGCCGCAGCCCAGCTGCTCGACAAAATGCCTCAGTTGGGTTTTGTGCCAGACGTTGTATCTTACACTACTGTCATAAAGGGTCACTGCGACAGCGGAAACACGGACCTGGCAATCGACGTACTCAGGAAAATGCATGCCAAACCCGATGTGTTCACTTACACTACAGTCATCAACGCTCGTTGCAGGCAGAAAAAGATGGGTTGTGCTTCTGAGCTGTTCGAGGAGATGGTCAGCGTGGGAATCCAGCCGAACGTCGTTACGTACAATAGCATAATTAGAGGCCATTTGGTTCTTGGTCGCTGGAAGGAGGCCAGCGGAATCTTCAAAGAGATGGTCGATAGAGGACTCGCACCAGATGCTGTAACATTTAACACGTTGATAGATTATCTTTGCAAGCAGGGGAAAACGATCGAAGCGCATAAGCTACTCAATTTGATGGTTGAAAGAGGTGAGAAACCCGATATAATCACGTATAATGTACTACTGCATGGATACTGTCTCGAAGGCAGGTTCGAGAAGGTGGATAAGTTACTCAGTTCTATGTCTCGTGAGGGCCTAAGGCACGACGTCCGTAGTTACACTGTTTTGATTGATGGGTACAGTAAGAACCAGAAGGTAGATGAGGCTATGGATGTGTTCAAGAAAATGCGACAAGAAGGAGTGCAGCCGAACTCTATTACTTACAATAGTTTATTAGATGGACTTTGCAAGATCGGAAAAGTGGAGGAAGCTAAAGATCTCTTCCGTCAAATGGTAACTCAAGGTCTCTCTCCTAATATTGTCACTTATACCACTTTGATTGATGGACTTTGCAAGATCAAAAAAGTGGAGGAAGCTGAAGACCTCTTCCGTCAAATGGTAACTCAAGGTCTCTCACCTGATATTATCACTTATACCACTTTGATTGATGGACTTTGCAAAATCGAAAAAGTGGTGGAAGCTAATGAACTCTTCTGTCAAATGGCAACTCAAGGTCTCTCTCCTAATATTATCACTTATAACACTTTGATTGATGGACTTTGCAAGATCGGAAAAGTGGAGGAAACTGAAGATCTCTTATGTCGAATGGTTACTCAAGGTCTCTCTCCTAATATTATCTCTTATAACACTTTGATTGATGGACTTTGCAAGATCGAAAAAGTGGAGGAAGCAAAAGATCTCTTCTGTCAAATGGTAACTCAAGGTCTCTCACCTGATATTATCTCTTATAACACTTTGATTTCAGGACTTCTAAAATTAGGAAAATGGGAAGCAACTTCTAGATTGCTCGAGGAAATGAAGGATCAAGGGATTGAACTTGATGTTGTGACATTCAACACGATAATTGATGCTCTGTGTAAAGAAGGAATGGTCGAAAAAGGTTATAAATTATTAGACGTGATGATTCAAAGAGGTCTGGAGCCCAATGTAGTAACATACACTACCTTAATGGATGGCTATTGCTTGATACAAGAAACAAGTAAAGCATTTAAAGTTTTTGAGCTAATGCTCTCACGAGGTCATAAACCAAGTACAGTTACTTACAACATCTTGATCAATGGCCTTTTTAAAGAAGGGTTGTTGGATGCATTTGATGAGTTGTTTTTGTCGGTGAAGAAAGATTGTTACTCTTCAGATTCTGTTATGCTTAATGCTATTGTTAAGGGCTTGTTGGAGAATGGTGAAGTAAACAGAGCTTTGGGGTCTCTTTCAGAAATGAATAAAAGAAAATTTATCCTTGAGGCATTTACTGCGTCCTCTATAGTGGATCTACTCTCAAAGGATGGACATTGTCATCATTATATGAAAATGCTTCCTAATTTTTCTCAACATTGTGCAAAGAGTAATGGGATTAACATCGACTCGTCGATATCATCCTTGATACATAAAATTTCCGGGTAAACACCAAAATGGAGTTCATATGAAGTTTTTCACTGGAAAGGGATTGCATGCCATCTGATCTCGACATGTCATCTAATGGGACTATTCAATATTCACGACAATTACAAGGTAAGATTTCGTGGTTAAACTTATTGCTTTATTATATTCAGCAATGCACTACTTCATTTGATTTAATTTGATGTTTCCGTTTAACTTACATTATTGATTCGTTATATATATATATTGGATTGGTTACAGATAAGTGACGTACCTTTTTAGAGTTTCTTTACTTCTCAATTAAGTGTATCGTCTGTCATTACCTACATGTACGTCAAAATAGTTGTAAAAACCATATTATGATATTTTTATCATGCATTTAAACATAAGATCAAGCTCAAATGGAATATGTTTTAAGATGTCGTTAGAGCAAGCTTTCTTGATTATTTCATGGTTCGTATCAGTTTAGGGATCGTTATAACTTATAAGACCCTTCTTATTGGTTTTGGTATCAGTTGTTTCAGAACGCACTTTTTGAATTTTTGGCATGGAAAAGTAAAAAAATATATTAAAAACCCAAAGAAATTTGATACATCAAGGCATAACTTTATGTATTATTTATGTTATTTTTCCATATTGATTTTGAATGACATAATATTTTGCATCGTTGAATGAATCAAAGAAACACAATATTTGAATTGACATGTATATATAGAGGTAGTTGACTATCCTTCTCTTCCTTTTCCCTTCCTTTCCCACTTATTCTTTTCATCTATTATCTTTTTATTTCATTGTATTAAATTCTATGCTTTTGCATCAAAACTCTATACAGTTGGTAAGGGTTATATTTTTGTATTATTCAACATGCTCCCAAATAGATTGAAGATATACTTTTATGGGTTGAGAGTTGGATTGAAGATCTATTTTTGTATTATTCAACATGCTTTCCAAAGAAATTGAACCTGGGTTCCTTGGGGTTCTTTGGATAGAAAGAAATCCTTGGAAGTTTAAATTATCTAAGAAAAGAACTCACCTATGTGTATGAACTCACCATTTCTTGGGAATTTTTCTTTGGAGCTACGCCCCAAAGGGGCCTAGCAATTATTTTAGTTGTTATTTCGTTCTCGTCTCGGATTATTGTCGTCTTCCACTATGGCTTGATACCCACTTAGTATAGTTATATTCACCTGATAACATGCTTAATTAGTGATCACATGATGTTTTGAGGTTTTGTTTTATATGTATATTCTTTTATCTGCTTTCACATATACACACTTTTACATACTTTCCGATTTCATTTACTTGATGCTTGGCTAGCATATGTATAGTTTTCGTGACTGTTTTATACATGATAGCATGGTAGTTAAACTGTTATATACATGATAGCATGGTAGTTAATTGCCTACATGAGTGGTGTAGCTTAACCCTAGTGGTAGGGTCGTGGACCTGTGTCTAGAAAGTGACCGAGTGCTACTGATTGCATGTTTGATATAAGTGTTAGTTCATTTTTAATATACTAGCTAGGATGGGATACAGATAGTATTTCGGTTTGTGTAATATGAGTCAGAACTGGTACACACTAGTGTATCTCGATCGTCATTTTTTATGAGAGATTTATTTTTCCTGTCTTCCCGACTTGCTAGACCTGTCATGTGTGTCTCGCCTTATGATCGAGCTGGTGATCATGTAGTGCCTACTTGCTCAGCACGTCTGACCTTGCTACCCCTGATCGGATGGACACGTACATCCTTGTAACCTCATGATAGTATCTATCCCTCGACATACAAGGTCGATATTTCGGATATCCACGATTCAGGAATCAAGTTAAATGATTAAGGATTAATTACTAGATTATTCACATAGTTGCATGGGGAAGGGAGAATCCTTAGTTTTTTAGCGATCTTGTTCAACAACTTATTACTTGCCAGAAATAAATCATTCGACCCCGATGACGATACATTCCTCAGCTTTGCGTGCCAGATTTACATATTGTGTTTTTTTCTTTGTGCACATGACCGACCTTTTTTGCTTTCGTGCCTTACCGACGCTCTACAACGACTATTCTGTATAGAATCGTATTGATTATGGATGCACATCCCATGCTCTATTGAGGATAGCCTTTGAGCTTCTTGTTATTAGACTATGTTGTGAGGGGATTTTCAACTTACATTAGTAATTAGGCTCACATATATAGCTAACAATAGCAACTCCTAGGACTATTATTGCATGCTATGCTTGCCTTAGTACGATAGCTTGTCTTTCCTTATATGCTTTATAGATAGTTTACTCTCATGTCTTTTTCTGCCTCCTCAAAACATCGGTACTGTTCTTCAGTGCTTGTCTTTACATTTCTGTCTTTACTGCATTTTTTTTCCATGTATTTGTGTTTTGCGTTTTGCTATCATCTTAGGCTTCTTTGTGGCATTCTGCCAGGTTGCTTATTATGATTTCATATTTAGAGCCTGAGACAGAGGAGGTTCCAGACTTCTAGCTTGATGGCCAGGATGATATGCAAAGGGCGCTGGCGCCAACACATGAGTTGTTTTTCTCATTATGTTGTTATTATTTTAGTAGCATTTAGCCGATGGATATTTTTTTTTAAAACCCTAGTTGTTCTGGGAGTCTGTCCCCATTTTGCTATTAAGACCCTTTATTGTTTATGTCTATTTATGTACCTTGATCAAGTACTTTGACGTGCTCAACTACTTGACTTCTTATATATTGCTAGATTTTAGATTGTAATATGTTACGGCATGGCCTTAGTGATTTACTTATATCATGGTCATCTTGTATACGTTCTTACTTGCTTGATTGGTATATGTTATAGATTGCTTGTAGGTCACAGGTGGACTTTGCATGCTAGATTAAACCCAACATAGTCTCTTGCAGTCGGGGTATTAGAGGATTCTGTAGTATGTAGTTGGCCATGTTGCACACATGTTCTTCGTATTCGGTATTGGGGTGTGACGTTGAACGATATCTATCAGTATTGGCCAATATTGTAAACCTCAAATTATACCTGAACAATGTTCAAAGAGTCTTTCGTTGCTTGAAATGCATAAAGTTTTCCAAATAATCTAGAAATTAGACACCGAAGGCCTAGTGATTTATCCATTATTTTTGAATTTTTTTAACAGGGCACAACATAAATTACTCGGGCTAGCCAAGTATGGGGCCAACCCAATTTTGTGGAATTTTTATTCAGGATAGTAAATTTTTTACTAGTGGTTGCCCCCCATCCAAATTCAAACATTCTAAATTTTTATTGAGGTTTTGTTTTCCCTCATTCCTTCACTTCAAAACCCTAAACTTCTTCCTAATCCTTGTTAACGCCAAAATATCGTAGTGTAGTAACATAAAATAGGTTTAGGATAAACTTTCGACGGATTTCTAAAGTTTCGAACCTATTTTAGGGTTTCAAACTTTGGATTTTCATCGATAAGCGCGACTGGAAAGACTCAAGGCTGTAGAAATTTTCTACACATGTATGTAGAAAATATACATGAATGTATAATTTTTTTACAATCCTGACAATATACAGGATTATAGAAAATTTATAAAGTCCTGAAAACATACAAGACTATAGAAAATTTATATAGTCCTGACTGGATCTAGAATTTATGAATGTTATGATAAATGACATGCAATCTATTGGAAGAACTATCAAATTTTTTGACAAAGGACTATCAGTTAGTTTTTTTTTTTTTTTTTTTTTTTTTTACGATCTTAAATGAACATCTTCTATAGTACTGTCTAATTTTTTGATAGGCCATTATGTATTTTGGGCACTTCCGATTAAATTTTTGAGTGACATACTTGTAAATAATAAGTAAAAATGGACAACCCTAAGTAAATTTTGTAGTGTCTATATAAATGCTCTTATTTTGCCATAGAGCTGGTTAACCGTCATGAGCAATTTACTAAGTGAATAAAAGAAGACTAACATTATTTGTATTCCTACTTATGTTGCAACTTACGTGACATGTTAAATGACGTGGCATGTTAAATGACATTATGTGACATCTAACATGGTATATTTAATCAAAAAATAATAATTATCCAATTCTTTTAATATTAACTAGTAAATGCACGTGCAAAGATAAACGTATAATAAGCATGTTATCCAATTATAGTGAAATAACTTTTCTAGCTCACGTTGTTAAGGTTTGAGATTTTTCTTGTTTGGTTGAGTTTGATTCCCCATTTTGAATATATAACAAATTAAAAAATTCCAAATAATTTTTTACATAATTTTATTTTAGAAAAATGGTTGATGATATACCTTTATAATAGAGAGATTAGTTTTATTTTAAATTTTGTGATCTCCAGCTTTTACGTTGTTAAGGTTTATGACTCCACCCACTTGCTCACCCACCCAGCCACCCACCTCTGAAGAAGAAAGCAGAAGGAGGAAATGAAGAAAGCAGAAGGAGGTAATAATGTAGAGCGTCTCGTCAGAGAGCGCTGTCGCTTGGAGAAGCACCTCCCCATGGAAGAGGCACTCCATCTGTTCGACAAATTGACTGCTGCCAAGTACCCCATCCCCGAAGTCTCCACCTACAACATCCTCTTCACCTCCGTCACCCGTAAGAACAACCCACCTACAACATCATCCTCCAACTTCTCCCCAACACCATCACCTACGGCATCTTCATCGACTTCTGCGGCCGGTCCAACAACGTAGACCTCGCCTTTGCCGTCTTCTCATGCATGCTCAGACGCGGTTGGAGTCCCAACATCATCATCCTCAGCTCTCTTCTCAGAGGACTCTGTGTCAAGAAGAGGTACAATGCCGCAGCCCAGTTGCTCGACAAAATGCCTCAGTTGGGTTTTGTGCCAAACGCTGTATCTTACATACTGTCATAAAGGGTCACTGTGATAGCGGAAACACGGACTTGGCAATCAATGTACTCAGGGAAATGAATATCAAACCCGATGTGGTCACTTACACTACAGTCATAAACGCTCGTTGCAGACAAGGAAATATGAGTAGCGCTTATGAGCTGTTCGAGGAGATGGTCAGCATGGGAATCCAGCCGAATGTCGTTACGTACACTAGCATTATTAGAGGCCATTTGGTTCTTGGTCGCTGGAAGGAGGCCAGCGGAATCTTCAAAGAGATGGTCGATAGAGGGCTCACACCAGATGCTGTAACATTTACCACCTTGATGGATTATCTTTGCAAGCAGGGGAAAACGATCGAAGCGCATAAGCTGCTCAATTTGATGGTTGAAAGAGGTGAGAAACCCGATAAAATCACATATAATGTACTACTGCATGGATACTGTCTCGAAGGCAGGTTCGAGAAGGTGGATGAGTTACTCAGTTCTATGTCTCGTGAGGGCCTAAGGCACGACGTCCGTAGTTACACTGTTTTGATTGATGGGTACAACAAGAACCAGAAGGTAGATGAGGCTATGGATGTGTTCAAGAAAATTCAACAAGAAGGAGTGCGGCCGGACACTTTTACTTACAGTATTTTATTAGATGGACTTTGCAAGATCGGAAAAGTGGAGGAAGCTGAAGATCTCTTCGTCAAATGGTAACTCAAGGTCCCTCTCCTGATATTATCACTTATAACACTTTGATTGATGGACTTTGCAAGATCGGAAAAGTGGAGGAAGCTGAAGACCTCTTCCGTCAAATGGTAACTCAAGGTCTCTCCTGATATTATCACTCATACCACTTTGATTGATGGACTTTGCAAGATCAAAAAAGTGGAGGAAGCTGAAGACCTCTTTCGTCAAATGGTAACTCAAGGTCTCTCTCCTAATATTATCACTTATACCACTTTGATTGATGGACTTCGCAAGATCGGAAAAGTGGAGGAAGCTAAAGACCTCTTCCGTCAAATGGTAACTCAAGGTCTCTCCTGAAGGTGGAGGATGCTGAAAATTTATCCCTGAGGGAGGCATCTACTACAGCATCCATAGTGGATCTACTCTCATAGGATGGACAGTGTCATCAATATATGAAAATGCTTCCTAATTGTTCTCAATATTTTGCAAACAGTAATGAGATAGACATCGACTCGTCTACATCATCATTGATACATACAATTTCTGGGTAAATTGCATACCATCTGATCTCAACATGTCATCTAATGGGACTATTCAAAATTTACCCCAATTACTTGGTAAGATTTCTTGGTTAAACTTATTGCTTTATTATATTCGGCAATGCTCTTATTCAATTGATTTAATTTGATTTTCGTTTAACTTACATTATTGATTGGTTATATACATTGGATTGGTTACAAATAATTGGCACACCTTTTAGAGTTTCTTTTCTCATAAGTATAGGTCGTCTTGCCACTGTACGTCAAAAATAGTTGTAAGAACCATATTATGATATTTATCATGCATTTAAACATAAGTACTTCCCTGCTATTTAGTCGCTTAAGATGTCTAACCTTCTAAGATTGCTAAGGAGCACAAGTATAGAGAGCATAAAATGTGTTTAAGCTGTATATTGTCTTTAAGATAGAAGAGCATGCTATGTGCATATTGGGTGTTGTATCTTTTACTGGGATTTCAAGTAATATTGTTGGGATTGGAAATCTAGTTACCTCACACTTGGGGAAGACTGTCAATCACTACACAAGACTTCTTTTAGGAATTCAACTATCCACCAAGTAGGCATCTTGGTTTTTCGCCTGACGCCCTCTTGCCTGAAGTTGAGCAGCTCGAGAATACGACAAAGATCGGTCGATGTCAAGTCGATAGGCAATCACAATAATATGCATAGTGCATGTGTAAAACATAATGTGCGTCATCGTTCACTGTCAAGATGGGTATAGGCTTGGTGTCACAAATACTTTTGTATTGTTGGACATGGTTGGAAATATGAACAAGAAGCACAACTCATTCTTTATCCAGTCATCAAAATTATTTAAATAATATTATATCTTGTTGCACAGACAATTCTGAATAATTATTGTGGATAATAGCTTGCGTACGAAATCTTTGGATGCATGTTCTACTATTTGTTCCCTTTAGGTGACTAGATTATTAAGGACTCGTCCTCTATTCAGTTCTGGGATCTCTTTAATTTTAAAGGACACAATACTGCTTCTGTATAAGTATGGTCTAAACTCAATTGCTGATCACTGGAAATTGGAATAGTAGATCAACGAATAAATTTAACTAACACCGGTCAATAAAAAAGGCTGTGGCACAGAGTAACTTCTCAAATCTTCTGCTTACATCAGCTTCACAACAGGTAGTATGTCCATAAGATGCAGACAAACTGTTCAAAGAATTAATGTATATTGTTGAAAACTTTATCCTCCACAAAACGATTGGTAAATCCACTTTCAAAAATTAGCTTAGATCGGGGCTTTTTATGTAACTATGCAACATGGTAGTTGGAAGCGTGAGATGGATGGAGTACAAAATCCATGAGCCTCACTTGTTCTTTTTTAAAAGATTACAACTTTATTTCCATTTAGGCATGCTGCAAAGGTTGAAGAGGCTAGTTTTTCCTCCAAATTGATTTATTGTGCTGGTACTATTGCAATACTCATGTCGCCATTTAAAGACTAGATGGGTAATTGGATATTTTCTTTTGACAATATTTATTGATATTCGAAAGGAAAAAATCGAACTTACATGAGTACATCTCATACAATGCATATTGATCTATCAATTTAGAACTGCTAGTCCTTTTGATAGCTGTATCTGTTGAACTTTGATGTTTGACCAAATAATTTACTGCCAACCTGACACTAGCATTCCTGGCCAAGGCAAGTATTTCCAGGAGAGACTTGTCATTAAGCTTGGACAACCAAGTTGTTGATATCTCTACATGTTTGAGTTTGATCTCTTGCATCTGAGTGGTATGTCTTCAAAATCTCAGGTTTCAACTTCATTTGGCAACATGGCACATTTATCCAAGAATATTATTAAGCCAACTTCTATTTTGCTCGTCAGTTTTACATTTTATCTGCACTAGTGTTTAGATGTCTTAGAACATAGCATAGCTTTATTCGAAAGCACACTTGGATTGTGATGAACATTAAAATTTGGATGGTAACAGTTATTAGGTTTGTCACGTAACTAAGTGAGGACACAAGCCGACCCAAATCTTACTACAATTCCCAACTTGGGTTTCTTGACTTCGATTCTCAAAAGCAGACTGCAGGATAAACTGCGTCAGATCCATCTGCATAAATCTTACATGATTGTGATGTGAAACATGATCAATGCAAAAAAGAGTAGGTATTATAAGAGTTTTAGTGATATTTTTATTGGAGTACCAAAATCTGGCTTATGCTTTATGGTGAAATGGATAGGGTAATCTCTATGTAAAAAAGCTTGAGCGTACCCGAATGTGTTGGTGGTTGGATCGGGGTGTCTATTAAGAGGAATCAAGCCCGGACAGATTCAAAACAAAACCTACATGGCTAGAGTCCAGATCCAACTACTAGCATAGATATGTTACGTTTTAATTATATTATGGTAGATGGTCAAATTGCCTGATTAATAATATATGAGTTGATCAAATAAGACAAAATACTTTTCTTTAATAGAGATATTCTTGCTTTGAGCTAAAAGTTCTCTAATAAAGGAGGAGTAAAAAGGAATCCAGATAGTGAACACAGTCATTTGAGTGACACAATGTTTTTGGCAAAAATAAGTGCTAGTTTTGTACCTCAGTCACTTACTCCATGGCAAGCAGCAACTAGAGTCTAGCTGAGCTAGAAGGGGGACTATGCTTGCTGTAAGGGATCACAAACCTATTACAAGTATTAAAAATTGATTCCTGTTAAAGCTTTTTTGTTAAATTAGACCCCTTATCAAATATGTGACCATGGTCTAGTAATGTAGGTAGTTTAATCACAAAACCATCGAGGAGCTAAGTTAATGTGCACAAAAATTGGTCGTTATAGGACTAAAATATAATTTCTTATTTGAAACTGGATGCATGCTTATTCGGTTATATCCAATTAGTTTTGGAACAGAGCATTACCGAATGATATGGGAATTCTAACTTTCAGGAAAACCATATTTAGACAAGTGAAATGGAATTTCTATTATAGTTTTTTTTAAAACATGGTTAGCTTTCTTGTTTTGGAGTATATTATCCGCACCATAAAACTGACTCTCATGGATTATAAGCTGAATCTCCGGATCTTCGGATAGAGAGTTCATATTATCTCATTTGAGTAAATCTCCAACAGAGGTTCTAAGGTCAGTCCCATCAGTAAAGGATACATTTCATGCTATTTAGTATGTGGGTGGATTCATACAATTAATTATAATCTACATGCATAAATGATTTTAAATTTTAGCCTCAAAAGGATAAAAAGAAGATGTTTCTAAATTGTTTTAACTGGTACTCATCTTTAACGTAAGCATTCAACAATCTTAACAAAGTGATTTAAGGGACATAATAGTACCGACTCCAGTGCTGTTATCTAGGTTTTTTCTACTACCATTTAAATGTTCATATAGTGAATAGTTTAACCCATAAGTGCTATTGTAAGATTTTTTACCTATAAAGTGAAAGTCTATATATCGCATTATGCTTATTTTGAGCATCAATCTCGATGCCACTGGGCGCTGACCAGATATATAGTGGATGATGTACCACTTGTATACTAGGACCTTCATTCTTTGATCCGACTAATGCATACAGATAATAAGCATACAAAACACTTGATTTTTTTGTTTCTGGTCATTATAATGCAATAATGCTAAGTATACAACCAAATGCTTACAACCACTCACCCATTTGCTGACATGTGGGCCAGGTGGTGGCCTGGCCCACATGTCAGCAAATGGGTGAAGGTTGTAAACAATTGGTTGTAACTGTAGCATTACTCTTATAAATGTTATAGATAAGTACCATTTTTGGAATCTCAAGTCGGTTGTCCTATCATATAATTGAAGTTGAAGTAGCCTACATTTGGAAGCTCCTCTGATATGGATAAGATTATTGTTTTCTTTTTTGCTTATCGAGTATATATTGATCATCAGACATTTACTTTCTTACTGAAAGATTAGTCTGATTGAGACAAATACCAAGATGAACCTTTCAGTTGGAACACTGTTTTGCTTGGGAGGTTTGAAAATCAGCTAGGCTTAAAACCCTAGTTAGTTGGGATAGGTGTTTGTTACATACTTCTTGATACAATTTGCTCACTTTATTTCCTACCAACAATTCATTTCTGCATAAGAAAGCTCCAGTCTCTTATGAGGATTAATCGTGATTATGTTGTTGATACACCAATATACTCTCTTTTTCCTTGAACTGTTATTTCTTCTTAAATAGAACATCCTTACTGCTAAGCCTGTTGTTACCAGATTCATTCTATTTACATCTTTCTGAAGCTTTTTTTGAGATTAGGGGAAAAGTGTTGAAAGTCATGTTTATGGGAAAAACATTTTTTCCCTTTTCTTTCCCAAAAGTAGCTGAGCAATATCTGGTTCTCTCTCCATTTCGCCGAAAAAGTTACCATATTCATATGATTTAACAGTTGTCCTATTACCACAAAAGGCCTAACACCTTTCCTTGTACATTTGCCACACTTGACCTCTTCCTCCTGGTTATAGAATAGCTTCACACAGCCATTACATTAGTAGTTCACTATATGCTTGGCCAGGAAGGGGCATGTACCACAAGGACTTGAAGGAACCATGCTTGTCTCTGCCTATTGGAAAGGAAATGAGATAAGAGAGAGCTTTGTGAATGTCATTTCAAGAGGAGGCCTGGTGTTGAATGTTAGGTTGTCTTCAACTCAAACTGCAATGTGTGTTGGTGTGCATAGCACAGCATGTGATGTGACCTCTCTGTGTTCATTCAGAGACATGCAAACATAAGATCTGAGTTAAGGAAGGTTATATATATACACATAGATAAAACCAGTAGAGTCCTTGTTTCAATGTCATATGTTTTTCTCCTAGTCCTAGGGTTCAAAGAAGTCTAGGATCCGAGTTACAATTCAACTAGTGATTTGTCAATTTCCATTCTAATGGTATAGCAAGACTAATCCCAGCTGGTCTGGTTTAGCCAAGTGTTGATACTCGAGTATTGAGAATTGGTGATCTTGATGGAGGTAGTAGACTCGAGTCGAGCCAGTAAGTATTTTCGAATTGATACATGATAATTGTTTGCGGTGGTTGTTCATTTTCAATGACTATAAAGAAGAAGCAGATGGAGGTTCCGAGTACACCGATGTCTATTGTCACTCTGGTGCCATAAATGCGTCCGTCTTACCTTTGATTTTTACGAGAGCAATGCTGCAATAACTTCCTGAGAGTTGGACCATAAATGCTTACAATTTACAAATTCCTCAAGTCTACAAATATGACATTTCTCACGTAGCTAATCAATTGTAGCGTCTTCGTAAAAAAATAAAATTTATAACTATGTTATCATTTGCAGAGAAAGTCATGAATTTAAGATGCATACCTTATAGATAGACCACTGCATACAGATATACATCACTTACTATTGAAAGATGCAATGCCATATTAGAAGGCTAAGTAGAGACACTTTGTGCAACACTTTGACACGGACACGAGAAGTAGGCAAAATGTGAATATTCAATTTTGTACTTGGCTATATTCTGTGTCACGCCCTGCTCCCGTAGGAGCGATCGTCCTCGCTAAGGCGTGATGCCGCACGAGCCTAGATTGCGCTCGTGCAAGGCAGTTTCATAACAGCCGATTACATCGGCGGCGACGGGGTCGTCGCACAGAAGTCCCAAGCAGATATATTGAAACATGCAGCGGAAATTAGAACAAGAACACATGAACACAAGTCATTCAAAAGAAGCTCTTTATTGATATTGAATACAAGATTACATTTGTGGGCGCAAGGCCAAATTACAAATTCTCTCATGCTCACTTTTCTCTCATTTTACAAGTCACTCTGCTCTCTCTCATCTCTCGATACAAATGCTTGAACCAGCGGAAGCTTCGGAAGGCGATGTCCATACATTATGTCCTGTATAAGTCTTCGGTTCCATGCGGCCGCACGCTTCGAATCGCCAAGGAACTCCGTGCCTCGACGCATCCAAGCGAGCTCCGCGCCACGAGCTTCTACATGTGCCTGCACATGAACACTGTGTGGGTGTCAGTACTCAACTGTACTGGTGGAGTGAGCTCCTCGCCCACCATACAAAACCTACACGTTCATTTACTTTGTGCAGCTTAAATCCCTTTCTATTGTCTTTCTAGTCTTGCCTTAGGATCAGTTTTAAGACTACGGACGCCTTGGCATATTTGTGTATGAGGACCATCCCGTGCTTGTACCACAACGTTAACTCATACTTCCTCTAGACCCCCTTTTCGTGCCAACAACGTTAACCTATCAAGTCGTGCTTGCCTTTCGGCCAAAATCAGAGACGCAACTACGTGATGAGGCTTCATTTCCGTGTGACCGTACCACAAACCCTTGCTGAGGCCGTGCCTCGCAATTCAGTAAGACTTAAACATTTCGCCGCCTCGCGGCCCTTGCTACTTTGATCACCAACTGACCCAATCGAGACTTGTGAACTTAGTGTCGCTCAACCAACTTGCCTTGCGGCGATTCCTGACTTAAACCTGCGAACTCAATCAAACTTGTGCAACTCTATGCCAACATCTTAAGACTCGATGCTACGACTCGTGCCGAAGCACGACGCCTACGTTGAAACCAAATCTTAGGCCCAACGTTGTGCTTTGACTTGTACACACACCTTCAACTCGACTTCTAATATAGCGCACTCAATACTCGACTAAATCCAAAGGCACACTCGCGGTTTGCCGCCATCATGCCGACATCTATATGAACTTGGTCACTAGCACGACAAGCTATCTTGGACCTCCATTGGATATTAGGGTACGTTCGTCAAACGAGGCGCGATCTCGCCGAATTTCCCTAATAGCCGTCCTACGGCGCACCCCTTGGGTCAGGTCGCACACCATCCAAGGGTCCCGTAGGCCCGTGGTTCCTTCTAGGCCAGATCGGTCCCGTGGCCGCGGCAACCGTCTGAGGAACAAATCTCAAATCCTTGTGCACCGGTACACAGTTGTCCAATGACCATGCAGACTCGACCCACTTCCTATTTTAGGACCGATTCATTCTTTACTTTCATTGTTTTACTATCTTTTGAGTTCCACATTCCAGACTTCATCACTTGAGACCCCTCGACGACCCACGGTCGTGAGCATTCTTTCCATGTTACCGTATCATTTCATTCAACTCAGGAATGCCTATTCGATAGTCCTTTCTCCAAAACTCATTAAGTCGACCGTGGTTCATACCTTAACGCTAAGCCCGTACATCGTGTCTCAAACCGACTTACGTTCTACGCGACGCTATCGCCCAAGTCATATTTTATATGACGGGCCTTGGGATCGTGGGACTATTTAACTTGACAACCGCAGAATGAGCGGACAGCACTTGGAATGACTTTGGTCGACCGGCATAACTTCGCCTAACTTACTCAAGCCTACAACTTAACCCGAGGGACGAGCAAAGGCTATGCCAAGCCTCGCGTTACGATAGTGTGCATGCTTTATCGAGCATTTATGCGAGACGCCTATGACTTAGGCAAGTTCTTAGCTTTTGTGTCGAAGACCAAATTTCCTTCTCCCAAGCCACGGGACGAAGGACCGAGTGTCATTTTCAAAGCACGCCGCCGTGCACCAACTCTAGGCCGACCGTGGGACGTTTTCCATGTTCTAACTCATTTCGACCCGTGGATTATCTCCTCAGCTATGGATTCGTCTTTATTATCAAGCCTACTGTGCAAGTTGAAAACATGCGTTTTATTATGTGAAGGCAAAGATGAGGCAAGTTCACCGAAACTACCCCACCTGAGCGAGCGGTCGCCTTGACCGAGCAATGTCTCCGAGTAGCCGTTGCAAGGCTAAGTCCGAACGCCGTCGGCGTTTCGATTCCTCCGATTGACTTTGCGGGACGGGGCACTACAACATACACCACTCAGACAAGTCTCGTCCTCGAGACTTTCCTGAAGGCAAGCAACCCTACCATTTCTATGGCCAAGACTTAATCGTGCCTAGATACGGGACTATCGTACACACTTCGCCTACGCGTTTCTTAAATTCTGAGCCACTCTCGCATGAGATTCAATCTTTCCGTTAACATGATTTCAAGATCTTGACACTCTTTTATTTCTCAAGTCGTGCTTGAACTCAACGTATCACTTGGCTAGATCGTGCACGCATTCCAAGCGTCCCCAGAATACATGCACTCAACCAAGCCGCATGATAGAGAATCCGTCATTCTCGCATCGTGCACATACTCAAGCGTCCCTGAAATATATGCATGTCAGTCGTCTCGTGAGCAGGGTTTCCTATTCTTGATTCTCTTTCAATCCATGCAAATCTTCAGATCAATCTTTCGATTGCTAGCACTTGAAACAGGACGTCTCGCCTAACCGCTAGGCCAATTTCTCGAGGCTAAGTCAACGTCAGGATTGGAATCATAGTTCCCCAACAATAATGCCAACACTGACCCCAATCCTAGGGTCAAACCAAAGTCGATAGTACGGGGTTTCCTACCCAAGCTCGCGTCACTCAGATTTCTAAACATCGAGCACGATCACCTATTCGCATCAATGCATTCGTTGCGCGTATTCGAATCCATTCAAATCATCCATTCTAACCAATTCATGTATTCAATCACGAGGTCGTCTAGCTTTGACAATATGTTGCGCCCCAATCTCACGCGAGTCCGATTATCCACGTGGTTCATGAATCACCATGCAATGCACCCGCAAAAATCATTCTCATCGGGGCGTAACTCTTGTTTGAGTTTAGACTAACTCATTCTCGACACGCGGATTGGACCTACTCAATCCTCAAGTTTAATCGTCAAGTACACCAAGTCATTCTCAAGTCCACCTTCGCGTCAAACCACAAGTGGCATCAATTGTCGCGCCGTGCAAGTTCGACCAACCCCGCTGTATGAATCACCATACCAGCGCTCACGCGGAGTGATCGCCCTATTCAGTGTGACGCATGTGCGAGGCTGGAGTAGCGCTCGCATAAGACGAGAACGTCAACGTTGTGGTTATCGACGAAGCAAATCCAATATTTATTTTTCATCCAAGTCAAGTTCGATAGTCCGATCGTCATTCGTTCAACTAGGAAATCCTCGAGCCAAGTCTATCTTTTCCTCGACACATTTCAATATCCCGAGTTTAGCATCCATCGGAGCAATGACATTTGCACGATCGTCATTCGCCGAGTCAGAGTACCCCCGAGTTATCGCATATCGATCTTTGATACGCCTCAATACCATCGACGATATGCGTAACCTGACGATCTTCCCTTGCAACCAATTTCGAGTCGTGCGACTGATGCTATTGTCCGAATGGATATTCCACAATATTTTTGATATTCAAGATCAAGTTCGATCGCCATTCCTCAAGCTAGTTTCAAGATCGTTGTCCAAACACAAGTCACAATTTTATTCGACTCGATCCGAAATCGTACGCGCGATCCTCTAAGTTTCCTCGATCAAGACCAATCCTTTTATTCATCGTTCCGGATCGTTTTCTAACTCGTGTTTTGCCCATCCCAAGTTGTCCGAACGACATATCGTTCGGACACACGAAGTCACGACCATCTAAGCGTGACGTGTTCCAAGGCTTTGCGCGATACCATCGCGTGCCGACATACTCGTCTATATCCGTAAATCCTTTAGTCTCGCTCGAACAATTTCTATAACGTCCATACACCACTCGGATTTGAGCCATCCTGATCTAAACCACAACATTCATATTACTCGCTAACTCGTCCTTCAGATTCGTTCGACAAATCTCTAGCGTAATCGCTCACGTCGCATCGACGGACTAAGTCGTTCACACTATTCCTCGAAATCCAAGTCAAGCTTCCGTGTACGCCTAAGCGTTAACTCGATAGCATCCCTATCGATAGACACTCTAAGTGCATTTCGTTTCCGACTGAGCGATACTCAATATCGCTCACAACTCGTTTGCACCATAGTCTAGGTGCGCGATACGCGGACTAAGTTGTGCCGCATAATCATCCCGTGCGGACTATATTCAAGTTTGCACACTCACTTGCTAATGTCGACGTAGGACTAGTTGGACACGCATACGACATGTTAACTTAGCATGTGTTCCTATCGAGTCATGTGTAACATCGTTCGGCACAAAGGCCGTCGCCTATCGATGCGTTCGATGGAACGCTTGAACGAGCTTTCGAAAGTATTTAGACTTATTGTATGGACATGCCGAGGGACATTTGAGAGAGAGCGCACAATTCTTTTCCAACGACGAGCTTTCAAAACTGAGAAATTCGACGTGAAGTCCAAGGACGTAAAGCCGTGCTCTGATACCATTATATCACGCCCCGCTTCCGTAGGAGCGATCGTCCTCGCTAAGGCGTGATGCCGCACGAGCCTAGATTGCGCTCGTGCAAGACAGTTTCATAACGTCCGATTACATCGGCGGCGATGGGGTCGTCGCACAGAAGTCCCAAGCAATACATTGAAACATGCAGCGGAATTAGAACAGAACACATGAACACAGTCATTCAAAAGAAGCTCTTTATTGATATTGAATACAAGATTACATTTGTGGGCGCAAGGCCAGATTACAAAATCTCATGCTTACTTTTCTCTCATTTTACAAGTCACTCTGCTCTCTCTCATCTCTCGATACAAATGCTTGAACCAGCAGAAGCTTCGGAAGGCGATGTCCATACATTATGTCCTGTATAAGTCTTCGATTCCATGCGGCCGCACGCTTCGAATCGCCAAGGAACTCCGTGCCTCGACGCATCCAAGCGAGCTCCGCGCCACGAGCTTCTACCTGTGCCTGCACATGAACACTGTGTGTGTCAGTACTCAACTGTACTGGTGGAGTGAGCTCCTCGCCCACCCATACAAAACCTACACGTTCATTTACTTTGTGCAGCTTAAATCCTTTCTATTGTCTTTCTAGTCTTGCCTTAGGATCAGTTTTAAGACTACGGACGCCTTGGCATATTTGTGTATGAGGACCATCCCGTGCTTGTACCACAACGTTAACTCATACTTCCTCTAGACCCCCTTTTCGTGCCAACAACGTTAACCTATCAAGTCGTGCTTGTCCTTTCGGCCAAAATCAGAGACGCAACTACGTGATGAGGCTTCATTTCCGTGTGACCGTGCCACAAACCCTTGCTGAGGCCGTGCCTCGCAATTCAGTAAGACTTAACCATTTCGCTGTCTCGCGGCCCTTGCTACTTTGATCACCAACTGACCCAATCGAGACTTGTGAACTTAGTGTCGCTCAACCAACTTGCCTTGCGGCGATTCCTGACTTAAACCTGCGACGACTCAATCAAACTTGTGCAACTCTATGCCAACATCTTAAGACTCGACGCCACGACTCGTGCCGAAGCACGACGCCTACGTTGAAACCAAATCTTAGGCCCAACGTTGTGCTTTGACTTGTACACACACCTTCAACTCGACTTCTTAATATAGCGCACTCAATACTCGACTAAATCCAAAGGCACACTCGCGGTTTGCCGCCATCATGCCGACATCTATATGAACTTGGTCACTAGCACGACAAGCTATCTTGGACCTCCATTGGATATTAGGGTACGTTCGTCAAACGAGGCGCGATCTCGCCGAATTTCCCCTAATAGCCGTCCTACGGCACACCCCTTGGGTTAGGTCGCACACCATCCAAGGGTCCCGTAGGCCCGTGGTTCCTCCTAGGCCAGATCGGTCCCGTGGCCGCGGCAACCGTCTGAGGAACAAATCTCAATCCTTGTGCACCGGTACACAAGTTGTCCAATGACCATGCAGACTTGACCCACTTCCTTATTTTAGGACCGTTTCATTCTTTACTTTCATTGTTTTACTATCTTTTGAGTTCCACATTCCAGACTTCATCACTTGAGACCCTTCGACGACCCACGGTCGCGAGCATTCTTTCCATGTTACCGTATCATTTCATTCAACTCAGGAATGTCTATTCGATAGTCCTTTCTCCAAAACTCATTAAGTCGACCGTGGTTCATACCTTAACGCTAAGCCCGTACATCGTGTCTCAAACCGACTTACGTTCTACGCGACGCTATCGTCCAAGTCATATTTTATATGACGGGCCTTGGGATCGTGGGACTATTTAACTTGACAACCGCAGAATGAGCGGGACAGCACTTGGAATGACTTTGGTCGACCGGCATAACTTTGTCTAACTTACTCAAGCCTACAAATTAACACGAGGGACGAGCAAAGGCTATGTCAAGCCTCGCGTTATGATAGCGTGCATGCTTTATCGAGCATTTACGCGACGACGCCTATGACTTAGGCAAGTTCTTAGCTTTTGTGTCGAAGACCAAATTTTATTCTTCCAAGCCACGGGACGAAGGACCGAGTGTCATTTTCAAAGCACGCCGTGCACCAACTCTAGGCCGACCGTGGGACGTTTTCCATGTTCTAACTCATTTCGACCCGTTGGGATTATTTCCTTAGCTATGTGGATTCGTCTCTTTTATTATCAAGCCTACTGTGCAAGTTGAAAACATGCGTTTTATTATGTGAAGACAAAGATGAGGCAAGTTCACCGAAACTACCCCACCTGAGCGAGCGGTCGCCTTGACCGAGCGATGTCTCCGAGTAGCCGTTGCAAGGCTAAGTCCGAACGCCGTCGGCGTTTCGATTCCTCCGATTGACTTTGCGGGACGGGGCACTACATTCTGTTTGCTAGACACGTCACTTTATTGGCTTGACTATGCTGACAAAGTGCGAAAATTTACAGTTTTCGTTCACATAAACCTATTTGTTGTTCGTGTCCTTTGATGCCTATATACAGATCGATTTGAATGCTCAGGTTTTGTTTTATGTTAGATTTTATGGCATGGATTGTTACGTTAAGATTTTGTTCCCGAATCTCTAACAAAAGTTTTTGGTTTCCATTGACATACCAGGAAGGGTGGATGAGCACACGGATGGTTGCATGCACTTCTGGCCGGTGGGGGTAGTTTTTAAGGTGATGTTGCACAAATTAATGACCATTATCTGCGTCATGGACTACTAGCACCAACTACCTTATCTTTTTCATTTTTATTGTCCGAACTGAAATTTGAATCGGTGTTGTACTAAATTTTACTAAGTCTTTAATAGTTCTTAGTATCTTTAGGGTTTCAATTTATTCAAATGACCGATTTGAACAACTATTGATTCTAATAACTAATTGCAGGGTCGATCATTCGGATCTTTCAATTAGTAGACGTAGATCACGGACCTATGAATGGTCACCCATTAATTGCTATAAAACTGCATCACTTTGTGCTTCCCATTCTCAACTTTCACTCAACAAACTGGTTCTCATAGAAGAGAATGGAGAAGTGAAATCCATGGTCTTTTGCTCAACAAAATCCAAAATGAAACACTATTTCCATTCTTCAAACCAATCTACTTACAGTGACTGAAAACATGAGCGATATTGTTCTCGAAGAATTATCCACGCATTTTGCTAAAACTTTCCATTGATTTCTTGTTTCCATTGGCATTCTTTCTGCCCAGGTACTTGTTAACTTCGTCTTCATTGTCATCATCGTCCCCCTTCTTTGATCTCTTCTTGTTGCCG
>JANAVB010011394.1:5855789-5963969 GCA_029216955.1 Iris pallida
TCCATTTGCTACCTACTTTCTCACAAACAGAGCGTTGTTCCATACACACACACACACACACACACACACCCACCTCTGAAGAAGAAGAAAGGAAGCAGGAAGAAATGAAGAAACCCACTGCATCATCATCATCATCGTCGTCATACTTTCTTCTTCGTGGTGGTAATGTAGAGCGTCTCGTCAGAGAGCGCTGTCGCTCGGGGAAGCACCTCCCCATGGAAGAGGCACTCCATCTGTTCGACAAATTGACTGCTGCCAAGCACCCCATCCCCAAAGTCTCCACCTACAACATCCTCTTCGCCTCCATCACCCGTAAGAACAACCCACCTACAACATCCTCCTCCTCCAACTTCTTCCCGACCATCTTCTCCTTGCTCAACAAGCTCAACCGTTCCGGCACCTCCCCCGACACCGTCACCTACGCCATCTTCGTCGACTTCTGCGGCCGGTCCAACAACGTAGACCTCGCCTTCGCCGTCTTCGCATGCATGCTCAGACGCGGTTGGAGTCCCAACATCATCATCCTCAACTCTCTGCTCAATGGACTCTGTGTCAAGAAGAGGTACAGCGCCGCAGCCCAGCTGCTCGACAAAATGCCTCAGTTGGGTTTTGTGCCAGACGTTGTATCTTACACTACTGTCATAAAGGGTCACTGCGACAGCGGAAACACGGACCTGGCAATCGACGTACTCAGGAAAATGCATGCCAAACCCGATGTGTCACTTACACTACAGTCATCAACGCTCGTTGCAGGCAGAAAAAGATGGGTTGTGTCTGAGCTGTTCGAGGAGATGGTCAGCGTGGGAATCCAGCCGAACGTCGTTACGTACAATAGCAATTAGAGGCCATTTGGTTCTTGGTCGCTGGAAGGAGGCCAGCGGAATCTTCAAAGAGATGGTCGATAGAGGACTCGCACCAGATGCTGTAACATTTAACACGTTGATAGATTATCTTTGCAAGCAGGGGAAAACGATCGAAGCGCATAAGCTACTCAATTTGATGGTTGAAAGAGGTGAGAAACCCGATATAATCACGTATAATGTACTACTGCATGGATACTGTCTCGAAGGCAGGTTCGAGAAGGTGGATAAGTTACTCAGTTCTATGTCTCGTGAGGGCCTAAGGCACGACGTCCGTAGTTACACTGTTTTGATTGATGGGTACAGTAAGAACCAGAAGGTAGATGAGGCTATGGATGTGTTCAAGAAAATGCGACAAGAAGGAGTGCAGCCGAACTCTATTACTTACAATAGTTTATTAGATGGACTTTGCAAGATCGGAAAAGTGGAGGAAGCTAAAGATCTCTTCCGTCAAATGGTAACTCAAGGTCTCTCTCCTAATATTGTCACTTATACCACTTTGATTGATGGACTTTGCAAGATCAAAAAAGTGGAGGAAGCTGAAGACCTCTTCCGTCAAATGGTAACTCAAGGTCTCTCACCTGATATTATCACTTATACCACTTTGATTGATGGACTTTGCAAAATCGAAAAAGTGGTGGAAGCTAATGAACTCTTCTGTCAAATGGCAACTCAAGGTCTCTCTCCTAATATTATCACTTATAACACTTTGATTGATGGACTTTGCAAGATCGGAAAAGTGGAGGAAACTGAAGATCTCTTATGTCGAATGGTTACTCAAGGTCTCTCTCCTAATATTATCTCATAACACTTTGATTGATGGACTTTGCAAGATCGAAAAAGTGGAGGAAGCAAAAGATCTCTTCTGTCAAATGGTAACTCAAGGTCTCTCACCTGATATTATCTCTTATAACACTTTGATTTCAGGACTTCTAAAATTAGGAAAATGGGAAGCAACTTCTAGATTGCTCGAGGAAATGAAGGATCAAGGGATTGAACTTGATGTTGTGACATTCAACACGATAATTGATGCTCTGTGTAAAGAAGGAATGGTCGAAAAAGGTTATAAATTATTAGACGTGATGATTCAAAGAGGTCTGGAGCCCAATGTAGTAACATACACTACCTTAATGGATGGCTATTGCTTGATACAAGAAACAAGTAAAGCATTTAAAGTTTTTGAGCTAATGCTCTCACGAGGTCATAAACCAAGTACAGTTACTTACAACATCTTGATCAATGGCCTTTTTAAAGAAGGGTTGTTGGATGCATTTGATGAGTTGTTTTTGTCGGTGAAGAAAGATTGTTACTCTTCAGATTCTGTTATGCTTAATGCTATTGTTAAGGGCTTGTTGGAGAATGGTGAAGTAAACAGAGCTTTGGGGTCTCTTTCAGAAATGAATAAAAGAAAATTTATCCTTGAGGCATTTACTGCGTCCTCTATAGTGGATCTACTCTCAAAGGATGGACATTGTCATCATTATATGAAAATGCTTCCTTTTTCTCAACATTGTGCAAAGAGTAATGGGATTAACATCGACTCGTCGATATCATCCTTGATACATAAAATTTCCGGGTAAACACCAAAATGGAGTTCATATGAAGTTTTTCACTGGAAAGGGATTGCATGCCATCTGATCTCGACATGTCATCTAATGGGACTATTCAATATTCACGACAATTACAGGTAAGATTTCGTGGTTAAACTTATTGCTTTATTATATTCAGCAATGCACTACTTCATTTGATTTAATTTGATGTTTCGTTTAACTTACATTATTGATTCGTTATATATATATATTGGATTGGTTACAGATAAGTGACGTACCTTTTTAGAGTTTCTTTACTTCTCAATTAAGTGTATCGTCTGTCATTACCTACATGTACGTCAAAATAGTTGTAAAAACCATATTATGATATTTTTATCATGCATTTAAACATAAGATCAAGCTCAAATGGAATATGTTTTAAGATGTCGTTAGAGCAAGCTTTCTTGATTATTTCATGGTTCGTATCAGTTTAGGGATCGTTATAACTTATAAGACCCTTCTTATTGGTTTTGGTATCAGTTGTTTCAGAACGCACTTTTGAATTTTTGGCATGGAAAAGTAAAAAAATATATTAAAAACCCAAAGAAATTTGATACATCAAGGCATAACTTTATGTATTATTTATGTTATTTTTCCATATTGATTTTGAATGACATAATATTTTGCATCGTTGAATGAATCAAAGAAACACAATATTTGAATTGACATGTATATATAGAGGTAGTTGACTATCCTTCTCTTCCTTTTCCCTTCCTTTCCCACTTATTCTTTTCATCTATTATCTTTTTATTTCATTGTATTAAATTCTATGCTTTTGCATCAAAACTCTATACAGTTGGTAAGGGTTATATTTTTGTATTATTCAACATGCTCCCAAATAGATTGAAGATATACTTTTATGGGTTGAGAGTTGGATTGAAGATCTATTTTTGTATTATTCAACATGCTTTCCAAAGAAATTGAACCTGGGTTCCTTGGGGTTCTTTGGATAGAAAGAAATCCTTGGAAGTTTAAATTATCTAAGAAAAGAACTCACCTATGTGTATGAACTCACCATTTCTTGGGAATTTTTCTTTGGAGCTACGCCCCAAAGGGGCCTAGCAATTATTTTAGTTGTTATTTCGTTCTCGTCTCGGATTATTGTCGTCTTCCACTATGGCTTGATACCCACTTAGTATAGTTATATTCACCTGATAACATGCTTAATTAGTGATCACATGATGTTTTGAGGTTTTGTTTTATATGTATATTCTTTTATCTGCTTTCACATATACACACTTTTACATACTTTCCGATTTCATTTACTTGATGCTTGGCTAGCATATGTATAGTTTTCGTGACTGTTTTATACATGATAGCATGGTAGTTAAACTGTTATATACATGATAGCATGGTAGTTAATTGCCTACATGAGTGGTGTAGCTTAACCCTAGTGGTAGGGTCGTGGACCTGTGTCTAGAAAGTGACCGAGTGCTACTGATTGCATGTTTGATATAAGTGTTAGTTCATTTTTAATATACTAGCTAGGATGGGATACAGATAGTATTTCGGTTTGTGTAATATGAGTCAGAACTGGTACACACTAGTGTATCTCGATCGTCATTTTTTATGAGAGATTTATTTTTCCTGTCTTCCCGACTTGCTAGACCTGTCATGTGTGTCTCGCCTTATGATCGAGCTGGTGATCATGTAGTGCCTACTTGCTCAGCACGTCTGACCTTGCTACCCCTGATCGGATGGACACGTACATCCTTGTAACCTCATGATAGTATCTATCCCTCGACATACAAGGTCGATATTTCGGATATCCACGATTCAGGAATCAAGTTAAATGATTAAGGATTAATTACTAGATTATTCACATAGTTGCATGGGGAAGGGAGAATCCTTAGTTTTTTAGCGATCTTGTTCAACAACTTATTACTTGCCAGAAATAAATCATTCGACCCGATGACGATACATTCCTCAGCTTTGCGTGCCAGATTTACATATTGTGTTTTTTTCTTTGTGCACATGACCGACCTTTTTGCTTTCGTGCCTTACCGACGCTCTACAACGACTATTCTGTATAGAATCGTATTGATTATGGATGCACATCCCATGCTCTATTGAGGATAGCCTTTGAGCTTCTTGTTATTAGACTATGTTGTGAGGGGATTTTCAACTTACATTAGTAATTAGGCTCACATATATAGCTAACAATAGCAACTCCTAGGACTATTATTGCATGCTATGCTTGCCTTAGTACGATAGCTTGTCTTTCCTTATATGCTTTATAGATAGTTTACTCTCATGTCTTTTTTCTGCCTCCTCAAAACATCGGTACTGTTCTTCAGTGCTTGTCTTTACATTTCTGTCTTTACTGCATTTTTTTTCCATGTATTTGTGTTTTGCGTTTTGCTATCATCTTAGGCTTCTTTGTGGCATTCTGCCAGGTTGCTTATTATGATTTCATATTTAGAGCCTGAGACAGAGGAGGTTCCAGACTTCTAGCTTGATGGCCAGGATGATATGCAAAGGGCGCTGGCGCCAACACATGAGTTGTTTTTCTCATTATGTTGTTATTATTTTAGTAGCATTTAGCCGATGGATATTTTTTTTTAAAACCCTAGTTGTTCTGGAGTCTGTCCCCATTTTGCTATTAAGACCCTTTATTGTTTATGTCTATTTATGTACCTTGATCAAGTACTTTGACGTGCTCAACTACTTGACTTCTTATATATTGCTAGATTTTAGATTGTAATATGTTACGGCATGGCCTTAGTGATTTACTTATATCATGGTCATCTTGTATACGTTCTTACTTGCTTGATTGGTATATGTTATAGATTGCTTGTAGGTCACAGGTGGACTTTGCATGCTAGATTAAACCCAACATAGTCTCTTGCAGTCGGGGTATTAGAGGATTCTGTAGTATGTAGTTGGCCATGTTGCACACATGTTCTTCGTATTCGGTATTGGGGTGTGACGTTGAACGATATCTATCAGTATTGGCCAATATTGTAAACCTCAAATTATACCTGAACAATGTTCAAAGAGTCTTTCGTTGCTTGAAATGCATAAAGTTTTCCAAATAATCTAGAAATTAGACACCGAAGGCCTAGTGATTTATCCATTATTTTTGAATTTTTTTAACAGGGCACAACATAAATTACTCGGGCTAGCCAAGTATGGGGCCAACCCAATTTTGTGGAATTTTTATTCAGGATAGTAAATTTTTTACTAGTGGTTGCCCCCCATCCAAATTCAAACATTCTAAATTTTTATTGAGGTTTTGTTTTCCCTCATTCCTTCACTTCAAAACCCTAAACTTCTTCCTAATCCTTGTTAACGCCAAATATCGTAGTGTAGTAACATAAAATAGGTTTAGGATAAACTTTCGACGGATTTCTAAAGTTTCGAACCTATTTTAGGGTTTCAAACTTTGGATTTCATCGATAAGCGCGACTGGAAAGACTCAGGCTGTAGAAATTTTCTACACATGTATGTAGAAAATATACATGAATGTATAATTTTTTACAATCCTGACAATATACAGGATTATAGAAAATTTATAAAGTCCTGAAAACATACAAGACTATAGAAAATTTATATAGTCCTGACTGGATCTAGAATTTATGAATGTTATGATAAATGACATGCAATCTATTGGAAGAACTATCAAATTTTTTGACAAAGGACTATCAGTTAGTTTTTTTTTTTTTTTTTTTTTTTTTACGATCTTAAATGAACATCTTCTATAGTACTGTCTAATTTTTGATAGGCCATTATGTATTTGGGCACTTCCGATTAAATTTTTGAGTGACATACTTGTAAATAAATAAGTAAAAATGGACAACCCTAAGTAAATTTTGTAGTGTCTATATAATGCTCTTATTTTGCCATAGAGCTGGTTAACCGTCATGAGCAATTTACTAAGTGAATAAAAGAAGACTAACATTATTTGTATTCCTACTTATGTTGCAACTTACGTGACATGTTAAATGACGTGGCATGTTAAATGACATTATGTGACATCTAACATGGTATATTTTAATCAAAAAAATAATAATTATCCAATTCTTTTAATATTAACTAGTAAATGCACGTGCAAAGATAAAACGTATAATAAGCATGTTATCCAATTATAGTGAAATAACTTTTCTAGCTCACGTTGTTAAGGTTTGAGATTTTTCTTGTTTGGTTGAGTTTGATTCCCCATTTTGAATATATAACAAAATTAAAAAAATTCCAAATAATTTTTTACATAATTTTATTTTAGAAAAATGGTTGATGATATACCTTTATAATAGAGAGATTAGTTTTATTTTAAATTTTGTGATCTCCAGCTTTTACGTTGTTAAGGTTTATGACTCCACCCACTTGCTCACCCACCCAGCCACCCACCTCTGAAGAAGAAAGCAGAAGGAGGAAATGAAGAAAGCAGAAGGAGGTAATAATGTAGAGCGTCTCGTCAGAGAGCGCTGTCGCTTGGAGAAGCACCTCCCCATGGAAGAGGCACTCCATCTGTTCGACAAATTGACTGCTGCCAAGTACCCCATCCCCGAAGTCTCCACCTACAACATCCTCTTCACCTCCGTCACCCGTAAGAACAACCCACCTACAACATCATCCTCCAACTTCTCCCCAACACCATCACCTACGGCATCTTCATCGACTTCTGCGGCCGGTCCAACAACGTAGACCTCGCCTTTGCCGTCTTCTCATGCATGCTCAGACGCGGTTGGAGTCCCAACATCATCATCCTCAGCTCTCTTCTCAGAGGACTCTGTGTCAAGAAGAGGTACAATGCCGCAGCCCAGTTGCTCGACAAAATGCCTCAGTTGGGTTTTGTGCCAAACGCTGTATCTTACAGTACTGTCATAAAGGGTCACTGTGATAGCGGAAACACGGACTTGGCAATCAATGTACTCAGGGAAATGAATATCAAACCCGATGTGGTCACTTACACTACAGTCATAAACGCTCGTTGCAGACAAGGAAATATGAGTAGCGCTTATGAGCTGTTCGAGGAGATGGTCAGCATGGGAATCCAGCCGAATGTCGTTACGTACACTAGCATTATTAGAGGCCATTTGGTTCTTGGTCGCTGGAAGGAGGCCAGCGGAATCTTCAAAGAGATGGTCGATAGAGGGCTCACACCAGATGCTGTAACATTTACCACCTTGATGGATTATCTTTGCAAGCAGGGGAAAACGATCGAAGCGCATAAGCTGCTCAATTTGATGGTTGAAAGAGGTGAGAAACCCGATAAAATCACATATAATGTACTACTGCATGGATACTGTCTCGAAGGCAGGTTCGAGAAGGTGGATGAGTTACTCAGTTCTATGTCTCGTGAGGGCCTAAGGCACGACGTCCGTAGTTACACTGTTTTGATTGATGGGTACAACAAGAACCAGAAGGTAGATGAGGCTATGGATGTGTTCAAGAAAATGCAACAAGAAGGAGTGCGGCCGGACACTTTTACTTACAGTATTTTATTAGATGGACTTTGCAAGATCGGAAAAGTGGAGGAAGCTGAAGATCTCTTCCGTCAAATGGTAACTCAAGGTCCCTCTCCTGATATTATCACTTATAACACTTTGATTGATGGACTTTGCAAGATCGGAAAAGTGGAGGAAGCTGAAGACCTCTTCCGTCAAATGGTAACTCAAGGTCTCTCTCCTGATATTATCACTCATACCACTTTGATTGATGGACTTTGCAAGATCAAAAAAGTGGAGGAAGCTGAAGACCTCTTTCGTCAAATGGTAACTCAAGGTCTCTCTCCTAATATTATCACTTATACCACTTTGATTGATGGACTTCGCAAGATCGGAAAAGTGGAGGAAGCTAAAGACCTCTTCCGTCAAATGGTAACTCAAGGTCTCTCTCCTGAAGGTGGAGGATGCTGAAAATTTATCCCTGAGGGAGGCATCTACTACAGCATCCATAGTGGATCTACTCTCATAGGATGGACAGTGTCATCAATATATGAAAATGCTTCCTAATTGTTCTCAATATTTTGCAAACAGTAATGAGATAGACATCGACTCGTCTACATCATCATTGATACATACAATTTCTGGGTAAATTGCATACCATCTGATCTCAACATGTCATCTAATGGGACTATTCAAAATTTACCCCAATTACTTGGTAAGATTTCTTGGTTAAACTTATTGCTTTATTATATTCGGCAATGCTCTTATTCAATTGATTTAATTTGATATTTTCGTTTAACTTACATTATTGATTGGTTATATATACATTGGATTGGTTACAAATAATTGGCACACCTTTTTAGAGTTTCTTCTCAATTAAGTATATGGTTCGTCTTTGCCCACGTGTACGTCAAAAATAGTTGTAAGAACCATATTATGATATTATTATCATGCATTTAAACATAAGTACTTCCCTGCTATTTAGTCGCTTAAGATGTCTAACCTTCTAAGATTGCTAAGGAGCACAAGTATAGAGAGCATAAAATGTGTTTAAGCTGTATATTGTCTTTAAGATAGAAGAGCATGCTATGTGCATATTGGGTGTTGTATCTTTTACTGGGATTTCAAGTAATATTGTTGGGATTGGAAATCTAGTTACCTCACACTTGGGGAAGACTGTCAATCACTACACAAGACTTCTTTTAGGAATTCAACTATCCACCAAGTAGGCATCTTGGTTTTTCGCCTGACGCCCTCTTGCCTGAAGTTGAGCAGCTCGAGAATACGACAAAGATCGGTCGATGTCAAGTCGATAGGCAATCACAATAAATATGCATAGTGCATGTGTAAAACATAATGTGCGTCATCGTTCACCTGTCAAGATGGGTATAGGCTTGGTGTCACAAATACTTTTGTATTGTTGGACATGGTTGGAAATATGAACAAGAAGCACAACTCATTCTTTATCCAGTCATCAAAATTATTTAAATAATATTATATTCTTGTTGCACAGACAATTCTGAATAATTATTGTGGATAATAGCTTGCGTACGAAATCTTTGGATGCATGTTCTACTATTTGTTCCCTTTAGGTGACTAGATTATTAAGGACTCGTCCTCTATTCAGTTCTGGGATCTCTTTAATTTTAAAGGACACAATACTGCTTCTGTATAAGTATGGTCTAAACTCAATTGCTGATCACTGGAAATTGGAATAGTAGATCAACGAATAAATTTAACTAACACCGGTCAATAAGAAAAGGCTGTGGCACAGAGTAACTTCTCAAATCTTCTGCTTACATCAGCTTCACAACAGGTAGTATGTCCATAAGATGCAGACAAACTGTTCAAAAGAATTAATGTATATTGTTGAAAACTTTATCCTCCACAAAACGATTGGTAAATCCACTTTCAAAAATTAGCTTAGATCGGGGCTTTTTATGTAACTATGCAACATGGTAGTTGGAAGCGTGAGATGGATGGAGTACAAAATCCATGAGCCTCACTTGTTCCTTTTTTAAAAGATTACAACTTTATTTCCATTTAGGCATGCTGCAAAGGTTGAAGAGGCTAGTTTTTCCTCCAAATTGATTTATTGTGCTGGTACTATTGCAATACTCATGTCGCCATTTAAAGACTAGATGGGTATATTGGATATTTTCTTTTGACATATATTTATTGATATTCGAAAGGAAAAAATCGAACTTACATGAGTACATCTCATACAATGCATATTGATCTATCAATTTAGAACTGCTAGTCCTTTTGATAGCTGTATCTGTTGAACTTTGATGTTTGACCAAATAATTTACTGCCAACCTGACACTAGCATTCCTGGCCAAGGCAAGTATTTCCAGGAGAGACTTGTCATTAAGCTTGGACAACCAAGTTGTTGATATCTCTACATGTTTGAGTTTGATCTCTTGCATCTGAGTGGTATGTCTTCAAAATCTCAGGTTTCAACTTCATTTGGCAACATGGCACATTTATCCAAGAATATTATTAAGCCAACTTCTATTTTGCTCGTCAGTTTTACATTTTATCTGCACTAGTGTTTAGATGTCTTAGAACATAGCATAGCTTTATTCGAAAGCACACTTGGATTGTGATGAACATTAAAATTTGGATGGTAACAGTTATTAGGTTTGTCACGTAACTAAGTGAGGACACAAGCCGACCCAAATCTTACTACAATTCCCAACTTGGGTTTCTTGACTTCGATTCTCAAAAGCAGACTGCAGGATAAACTGCGTCAGATCCATCTGCATAAATCTTACATGATTGTGATGTGAAACATGATCAATGCAAAAAAGAGTAGGTATTATAAGAGTTTTAGTGATATATTTTATTGGAGTACCAAAATCTGGCTTATGCTTTATGGTGAAATGGATAGGGTAATCTCTATGTAAAAAAGCTTGAGCGTACCCGAATGTGTTGGTGGTTGGATCGGGGGTGTCTATTAAGAGGAATCAAGCCCGGACAGATTCAAAACAAAACCTACATGGCTAGAGTCCAGATCCAACTACTAGCATAGATATGTTACGTTTTAATTATATTATGGTAGATGGTCAAATTGCCTGATTAATAATATATGAGTTGATCAAATAAGACAAAATACTTTTCTTTAATAGAGATATTCTTGCTTTGAGCTAAAAGTTCTCTAATAAAGGAGGAGTAAAAAGGAATCCAGATAGTGAACACAGTCATTTGAGTGACACAATTGTTTTTGGCAAAAATAAGTGCTAGTTTTGTACCTCAGTCACTTACTCCATGGCAAGCAGCAACTAGAGTCTAGCTGAGCTAGAAGGGGGACTATGCTTGCTGTAAGGGATCACAAACCTATTACAAGTATTAAAAATTGACTCCTGTTAAAGCTTTTTTGTTAAATTAGACCCCTTATCAAATATGTGACCATGGTCTAGTAATGTAGGTAGTTTAATCACAAAACCATCGAGGAGCTAAGTTAATGTGCACAAAAATTGGTCGTTATAGGACTAAAATATAATTTCTTATTTGAAACTGGATGCATGCTTATTCGGTTATATCCAATTAGTTTTGGAACAGAGCATTACCGAATGATATGGGAATTCTAACTTTCAGGAAAACCATATTTAGACAAGTGAAATGGAATTTCTATTATAGTTTTTTTTAAAACATGGTTAGCTTTCTTGTTTTGGAGTATATTATCCGCACCATAAAACTGACTCTCATGGATTATAAGCTGAATCTCCGGATCTTCGGATAGAGAGTTCATATTATCTCATTTGAGTAAATCTCCAACAGAGGTTCTAAGGTCAGTCCCATCAGTAAAGGATACATTTCATGCTATTTAGTATGTGGGTGGATTCATACAATTAATTATAATCTACATGCATAAATGATTTTAAATTTTAGCCTCAAAAGGATAAAAAGAAGATGTTTCTAAATTGTTTTAACTGGTACTCATCTTTAACGTAAGCATTCAACAATCTTAACAAAGTGATTTAAGGGACATAATAGTACCGACTCCAGTGCTGTTATCTAGGTTTTTTCTACTACACATTTAAATGTTCATATAGTGAATAGTTTAACCCATAAGTAGGCTATTGTAAGATTTTTTACCTATAAAGTGAAAGTCTATATATCGCATTATGCTTATTTTGAGCATCAATCTCGATGCCACTGGGCGCTGACCAGATATATAGTGGATGATGTACCACTTGTATACTAGGACCTTCATTCTTTGATCCGACTAATGCATACAGATAATAAGCATACAAAACACTTGATTTTTTTGTTTCTGGTCATTATAAATGCAATAATGCTAAGTATACAACCAAATGCTTACAACCACTCACCCATTTGCTGACATGTGGGCCAGGTGGTGGCCTGGCCCACATGTCAGCAAATGGGTGAAGGTTGTAAACAATTGGTTGTAACTGTAGCATTACTCTTATAAATGTTATAGATAAGTACCATTTTTGGAATCTCAAGTCGGTTGTCCTATCATATAATTGAAGTTGAAGTAGCCTACATTTGGAAGCTCCTCTGATATGGATAAGATTATTGTTTTCTTTTTTGCTTATCGAGTATATATTGATCATCAGACATTTACTTTCTTACTTGAAAGATTAGTCTGATTGAGACAAATACCAAGATGAACCTTTCAGTTGGAACACTGTTTTGCTTGGGAGGTTTGAAAATCAGCTAGGCTTAAAACCCTAGTTAGTTGGGATAGGTGTTTGTTACATACTTCTTGATACAATTTGCTCACTTTATTTCCTACCAACAATTCATTTCTGCATAAGAAAGCTCCAGTTCTCTTATGAGGATTAATCGTGATTATGTTGTTGATACACCAATATACTCTCTTTTTCCTTGAACTGTTATTTCTTCTTAAATAGAACATCCTTACTGCTAAGCCTGTTGTTACCAGATTCATTCTATTTACATCTTTCTGAAGCTTTTTTTGAGATTAGGGGAAAAGTGTTGAAAGTCATGTTTATGGGAAAAACATTTTTTCCCTTTTCTTTCCCAAAAGTAGCTGAGCAATATCTGGTTCTCTCTCCATTTCGCCGAAAAAGTTACCATATTCATATGATTTAACAGTTGTCCTATTACCACAAAAGGCCTAACACCTTTCCTTGTACATTTGCCACACTTGACCTCTTCCTCCTGGTTATAGAATAGCTTCACACAGCCATTACATTAGTAGTTCACTATATGCTTGGCCAGGAAGGGGCATGTACCACAAGGACTTGAAGGAACCATGCTTGTCTCTGCCTATTGGAAAGGAAATGAGATAAGAGAGAGCTTTGTGAATGTCATTTCAAGAGGAGGCCTGGTGTTGAATGTTAGGTTGTCTTCAACTCAAACTGCAATGTGTGTTGGTGTGCATAGCACAGCATGTGATGTGACCTCTCTGTGTTCATTCAGAGACATGCAAACATAAGATCTGAGTTAAGGAAGGTTATATATATACACATAGATAAAACCAGTAGAGTCCTTGTTTCAATGTCATATGTTTTTCTCCTAGTCCTAGGGTTCAAAGAAGTCTAGGATCCGAGTTACAATTCAACTAGTGATTTGTCAATTTCCATTCTAATGGTATAGCAAGACTAATCCCAGCTGGTCTGGTTTAGCCAAGTGTTGATACTCGAGTATTGAGAATTGGTGATCTTGATGGAGGTAGTAGACTCGAGTCGAGCCAGTAAGTATTTTCGAATTGATACATGATAATTGTTTGCGGTGGTTGTTCATTTTCAATGACTATAAAGAAGAAGCAGATGGAGGTTCCGAGTACACCGATGTCTATTGTCACTCTGGTGCCATAAATGCGTCCGTCTTACCTTTGATTTTTACGAGAGCAATGCTGCAATAACTTCCTGAGAGTTGGACCATAAATGCTTACAATTTACAAATTCCTCAAGTCTACAAATATGACATTTCTCACGTAGCTAATCAATTGTAGCGTCTTCGTAAAAAAAATAAAATTTATAACTATGTTATCATTTGCAGAGAAAGTCATGAATTTAAGATGCATACCTTATAGATAGACCACTGCATACAGATATACATCACTTACTATTGAAAGATGCAATGCCATATTAAGAAGGCTAAGTAGAGACACTTTGTGCAACACTTTGACACGGACACGAGAAGTAGGCAAAATGTGAATATTCAATTTTGTACTTGGCTATATTCTGTGTCACGCCCTGCTCCCGTAGGAGCGATCGTCCTCGCTAAGGCGTGATGCCGCACGAGCCTAGATTGCGCTCGTGCAAGGCAGTTTCATAACAGCCGATTACATCGGCGGCGACGGGGTCGTCGCACAGAAGTCCCAAGCAGATATATTGAAACATGCAGCGGAAATTAGAACAAGAACACATGAACACAAGTCATTCAAAAGAAGCTCTTTATTGATATTGAATACAAGATTACATTTGTGGGCGCAAGGCCAAATTACAAATTCTCTCATGCTCACTTTTCTCTCATTTTACAAGTCACTCTGCTCTCTCTCATCTCTCGATACAAATGCTTGAACCAGCGGAAGCTTCGGAAGGCGATGTCCATACATTATGTCCTGTATAAGTCTTCGGTTCCATGCGGCCGCACGCTTCGAATCGCCAAGGAACTCCGTGCCTCGACGCATCCAAGCGAGCTCCGCGCCACGAGCTTCTACATGTGCCTGCACATGAACACTGTGTGGGTGTCAGTACTCAACTGTACTGGTGGAGTGAGCTCCTCGCCCACCCATACAAAACCTACACGTTCATTTACTTTGTGCAGCTTAAATCCCTTTCTATTGTCTTTCTAGTCTTGCCTTAGGATCAGTTTTAAGACTACGGACGCCTTGGCATATTTGTGTATGAGGACCATCCCGTGCTTGTACCACAACGTTAACTCATACTTCCTCTAGACCCCCTTTTCGTGCCAACAACGTTAACCTATCAAGTCGTGCTTGCCTTTCGGCCAAAATCAGAGACGCAACTACGTGATGAGGCTTCATTTCCGTGTGACCGTACCACAAACCCTTGCTGAGGCCGTGCCTCGCAATTCAGTAAGACTTAAACATTTCGCCGCCTCGCGGCCCTTGCTACTTTGATCACCAACTGACCCAATCGAGACTTGTGAACTTAGTGTCGCTCAACCAACTTGCCTTGCGGCGATTCCTGACTTAAACCTGCGACGACTCAATCAAACTTGTGCAACTCTATGCCAACATCTTAAGACTCGATGCTACGACTCGTGCCGAAGCACGACGCCTACGTTGAAACCAAATCTTAGGCCCAACGTTGTGCTTTGACTTGTACACACACCTTCAACTCGACTTCTTAATATAGCGCACTCAATACTCGACTAAATCCAAAGGCACACTCGCGGTTTGCCGCCATCATGCCGACATCTATATGAACTTGGTCACTAGCACGACAAGCTATCTTGGACCTCCATTGGATATTAGGGTACGTTCGTCAAACGAGGCGCGATCTCGCCGAATTTCCCCTAATAGCCGTCCTACGGCGCACCCCTTGGGTCAGGTCGCACACCATCCAAGGGTCCCGTAGGCCCGTGGTTCCTTCTAGGCCAGATCGGTCCCGTGGCCGCGGCAACCGTCTGAGGAACAAATCTCAAATCCTTGTGCACCGGTACACAAGTTGTCCAATGACCATGCAGACTCGACCCACTTCCTTATTTTAGGACCGATTCATTCTTTACTTTCATTGTTTTACTATCTTTGAGTTCCACATTCCAGACTTCATCACTTGAGACCCCTCGACGACCCACGGTCGTGAGCATTCTTTCCATGTTACCGTATCATTTCATTCAACTCAGGAATGCCTATTCGATAGTCCTTTCTCCAAAACTCATTAAGTCGACCGTGGTTCATACCTTAACGCTAAGCCCGTACATCGTGTCTCAAACCGACTTACGTTCTACGCGACGCTATCGCCCAAGTCATATTTTATATGACGGGCCTTGGGATCGTGGGACTATTTAACTTGACAACCGCAGAATGAGCGGGACAGCACTTGGAATGACTTTGGTCGACCGGCATAACTTCGCCTAACTTACTCAAGCCTACAACTTAACCCGAGGGACGAGCAAAGGCTATGCCAAGCCTCGCGTTACGATAGTGTGCATGCTTTATCGAGCATTTATGCGAAGACGCCTATGACTTAGGCAAGTTCTTAGCTTTTGTGTCGAAGACCAAATTTCCTTCTCCCAAGCCACGGGACGAAGGACCGAGTGTCATTTTCAAAGCACGCCGTGCACCAACTCTAGGCCGACCGTGGGACGTTTTCCATGTTCTAACTCATTTCGACCCGTCGGGATTATCTCCTCAGCTATGTGGATTCGTCTCTTTTATTATCAAGCCTACTGTGCAAGTTGAAAACATGCGTTTTATTATGTGAAGGCAAAGATGAGGCAAGTTCACCGAAACTACCCCACCTGAGCGAGCGGTCGCCTTGACCGAGCAATGTCTCCGAGTAGCCGTTGCAAGGCTAAGTCCGAACGCCGTCGGCGTTTCGATTCCTCCGATTGACTTTGCGGGACGGGGCACTACAACATACACCACTCAGAACAAGTCTCGTCCTCGAGACTTTCCTGAAGGCAAGCAACCCTACCATTTCTATGGCCAAGACTTAATCGTGCCTAGATACGGGACTATCGTACACACTTCGCCTACGCGTTTCTTAAATTCTGAGCCACTCTCGCATGAGATTCAATCTTTCCGTTAACATGATTTCAAGATCTTGACACTCTTTTATTTCTCAAGTCGTGCTTGAACTCAACGTATCACTTGGCTAGATCGTGCACGCATTCCAAGCGTCCCCAGAATACATGCACTCAACCAAGCCGCATGATAGAGAATCCGTCATTCTCGCATCGTGCACATACTCAAGCGTCCCTGAAATATATGCATGTCAGTCGAGTCTCGTGAGCAGGGTTTCCTATTCTTGATTCACTCTTTCAATCCATGCAAATCTTCAAGATCAATCTTTCGATTGCTAGCACTTGAAACAGGACGTCTCGCCTAACCGCTAGGCCAATTTCTCGAGGCTAAGTCAACGTCAGGATTGGAATCATAGTTCCCCAACAATAATGCCAACACTGACCCCAATCCTAGGGTCAAACCAAAGTCGATAGTACGGGGTTTCCTACCCAAGCTCGCGTCACTCAGATTTCTAAACATCGAGCACGATCACCTATTCGCATCAATGCATTCGTTGCGCGTATTCGAATCCATTCAAATCATCCATTCTAACCAATTCATGTATTCAATCACGAGGTCGTCTAGCTTTGACAATATGTTGCGCCCCAATCTCACGCGAGTCCGATTATCCACGGTGGTTCATGAATCACCATGCAATGCACCCGCAGAATAATCATTCTCATCGGGGCGTAACTCTTGTTTGAGTTTAGACTAACTCATTCTCGACACGCGGATTGGACCTACTCAATCCTCAAGTTTAATCGTCAAGTACACCAAGTCATTCTCAAGTCCACCTTCGCGTCAAACCACAAGTCGAGGCATCAAATTGTCGCGCCGTGCAAGTTCGACCAACCCCGCTGTATGAATCACCATACCAGCGCTCACGCGGAGTGATCGCCCTATTCAGTGTGACGCATGTGCGAGGCTGGAGTAGCGCTCGCATAAGACGAGAACGTCAACGTTGTGGTTATCGACGAAGCAAATCCAAATATTTTATTTTTCATCCAAGTCAAGTTCGATAGTCCGATCGTCATTCGTTCAACTAGGAAATCCTCGAGCCAAGTCTATCTTTTCCTCGACACATTTCAATATCCCGAGTTTAGCATCCATCGGAGCAATGACATTTGCACGATCGTCATTCGCCGAGTCAGAGTACCCCCGAGTTATCGCATATCGATCTTTGATACGCCTCAATACCATCGACGATATGCGTAACCTGACGATCTTCCCTTGCAACCAATTTCGAGTCGTGCGACTGATGCTATTGTCCGAATGGATATTCCACAATATTTTTGATATTCAAGATCAAGTTCGATCGCCATTCCTCAAGCTAGTTTCAAGATCGTTGTCCAAACACAAGTCACAATTTTATTCGACTCGATCCGAAATCGTACGCGCGATCCTCTAAGTTTCCTCGATCAAGACCAATCCTTTTTATTCATCGTTCCGGATCGTTTTCTAACTCGTGTTTTGCCCATCCACAAGTTGTCCGAACGACATATCGTTCGGGACACACGAAGTCACGACCATCTAAGCGTGACGTGTTCCAAGGCTTTGCGCGATACCATCGCGTGCCGACATACTCGTTCTATCCGTAAATCCTTTAGTCTCGCTCGAACAATTTCTATAACGTCCATACACCACTCGGATTTGAGCCATCCTGATCTAAACCACAATCACATTCATATTACTCGCTAACTCGTCCTTCAGATTCGTTCGACAAATCTCTAGCGTAATCGCTCACGTCGCATCGACGGACTAAGTCGTTCACACTATTCCTCGAAATCCAAGTCAAGCTTCCGTGTACGCCTAAGCGTTAACTCGATAGCATCCCTATCGATAGACACTCTAAGTGCATTTTCGTTTCCGACCGAGCGATACTCAATATCGCTCACAACTCGTTTGCACCATAAGTCTAGGTGCGCGATACGCGGACTAAGTTGTGCCGCATAATCATCCCGTGCGGACTATATTCAAGTTTGCACACTCACTTGCTAATGTCGACGTAGGACTAGTTGGACACGCATACGACATGTTAACTTAGCATGTGTTTCCTATCGAGTCATGTGTAACATCGTTCGGCACAAAGGCCGTCGCCTATCGATGCGTTCGATGGAACGCTTGAACGAGCTTTCGAAAGTATTTAGACTTATTGTATGGACATGCCGAGGGACATTTGAGAGAGAGCGCACAATTCTTTTTCCAACGACGAGCTTTCAAAACTGAGAAATTCGACGTGAAGTCCAAGGACGTAAAGCCGTGCTCTGATACCATTATATCACGCCCCGCTTCCGTAGGAGCGATCGTCCTCGCTAAGGCGTGATGCCGCACGAGCCTAGATTGCGCTCGTGCAAGACAGTTTCATAACGTCCGATTACATCGGCGGCGATGGGGTCGTCGCACAGAAGTCCCAAGCAGATACATTGAAACATGCAGCGGAAATTAGAACAAGAACACATGAACACAAGTCATTCAAAAGAAGCTCTTTATTGATATTGAATACAAGATTACATTTGTGGGCGCAAGGCCAGATTACAAAATCTCTCATGCTTACTTTTCTCTCATTTTACAAGTCACTCTGCTCTCTCTCATCTCTCGATACAAATGCTTGAACCAGCAGAAGCTTCGGAAGGCGATGTCCATACATTATGTCCTGTATAAGTCTTCGATTCCATGCGGCCGCACGCTTCGAATCGCCAAGGAACTCCGTGCCTCGACGCATCCAAGCGAGCTCCGAGCCACGAGCTTCTACCTGTGCCTGCACATGAACACTGTGTGGGTGTCAGTACTCAACTGTACTGGTGGAGTGAGCTCCTCGCCCACCCATACAAAACCTACACGTTCATTTACTTTGTGCAGCTTAAATCCCTTTCTATTGTCTTTCTAGTCTTGCCTTAGGATCAGTTTTAAGACTACGGACGCCTTGGCATATTTGTGTATGAGGACCATCCCGTGCTTGTACCACAACGTTAACTCATACTTCCTCTAGACCCCCTTTTCGTGCCAACAACGTTAACCTATCAAGTCGTGCTTGTCTTTCGGCCAAAATCAGAGACGCAACTACGTGATGAGGCTTCATTTCCGTGTGACCGTGCCACAAACCCTTGCTGAGGCCGTGCCTCGCAATTCAGTAAGACTTAACCATTTCGCTGTCTCGCGGCCCTTGCTACTTTGATCACCAACTGACCCAATCGAGACTTGTGAACTTAGTGTCGCTCAACCAACTTGCCTTGCGGCGATTCCTGACTTAAACCTGCGACGACTCAATCAAACTTGTGCAACTCTATGCCAACATCTTAAGACTCGACGCCACGACTCGTGCCGAAGCACGACGCCTACGTTGAAACCAAATCTTAGGCCCAACGTTGTGCTTTGACTTGTACACACACCTTCAACTCGACTTCTTAATATAGCGCACTCAATACTCGACTAAATCCAAAGGCACACTCGCGGTTTGCCGCCATCATGCCGACATCTATATGAACTTGGTCACTAGCACGACAAGCTATCTTGGACCTCCATTGGATATTAGGGTACGTTCGTCAAACGAGGCGCGATCTCGCCGAATTTCCCCTAATAGCCGTCCTACGGCACACCCCTTGGGTTAGGTCGCACACCATCCAAGGGTCCCGTAGGCCCGTGGTTCCTCCTAGGCCAGATCGGTCCCGTGGCCGCGGCAACCGTCTGAGGAACAAATCTCAAATCCTTGTGCACCGGTACACAAGTTGTCCAATGACCATGCAGACTTGACCCACTTCCTTATTTTAGGACCGTTTCATTCTTTACTTTCATTGTTTTACTATCTTTTGAGTTCCACATTCCAGACTTCATCACTTGAGACCCTTCGACGACCCACGGTCGCGAGCATTCTTTCCATGTTACCGTATCATTTCATTCAACTCAGGAATGTCTATTCGATAGTCCTTTCTCCAAAACTCATTAAGTCGACCGTGGTTCATACCTTAACGCTAAGCCCGTACATCGTGTCTCAAACCGACTTACGTTCTACGCGACGCTATCGTCCAAGTCATATTTTATATGACGGGCCTTGGGATCGTGGGACTATTTAACTTGACAACCGCAGAATGAGCGGGACAGCACTTGGAATGACTTTGGTCGACCGGCATAACTTTGTCTAACTTACTCAAGCCTACAAATTAACACGAGGGACGAGCAAAGGCTATGTCAAGCCTCGCGTTATGATAGCGTGCATGCTTTATCGAGCATTTACGCGACGACGCCTATGACTTAGGCAAGTTCTTAGCTTTTGTGTCGAAGACCAAATTTTATTCTTCCAAGCCACGGGACGAAGGACCGAGTGTCATTTTCAAAGCACGCCGTGCACCAACTCTAGGCCGACCGTGGGACGTTTTCCATGTTCTAACTCATTTCGACCCGTTGGGATTATTTCCTTAGCTATGTGGATTCGTCTCTTTTATTATCAAGCCTACTGTGCAAGTTGAAAACATGCGTTTTATTATGTGAAGACAAAGATGAGGCAAGTTCACCGAAACTACCCCACCTGAGCGAGCGGTCGCCTTGACCGAGCGATGTCTCCGAGTAGCCGTTGCAAGGCTAAGTCCGAACGCCGTCGGCGTTTCGATTCCTCCGATTGACTTTGCGGGACGGGGCACTACATTCTGTTTGCTAGACACGTCACTTTATTGGCTTGACTATGCTGACAAAGTGCGAAAATTTACAGTTTTCGTTCACATAAACCTATTTGTTGTTCGTGTCCTTTGATGCCTATATACAGATCGATTTGAATGCTCAGGTTTTGTTTTATGTTAGATTTTATGGCATGGATTGTTACGTTAAGATTTTGTTCCCGAATCTCTAACAAAAGTTTTTGGTTTCCATTGACATACCAGGAAGGGTGGATGAGCACACGGATGGTTGCATGCACTTCTGGCCGGTGGGGGTAGTTTTTAAGGGTGATGTTGCACAAATTAATGACCATTATCTGCGTCATGGACTACTAGCACCAACTACCTTATCTTTTTCATTTTTATTGTCCGAACTGAAATTTGAATCGGTGTTGTACTAAATTTTACTAAGTCTTTAATAGTTCTTAGTATCTTTAGGGTTTCAATTTATTCAAATGACCGATTTGAACAACTATTGATTCTAATAACTAATTGCAGGGTCGATCATTCGGATCTTTCAATTAGTAGACGTAGATCACGGACCTATGAATGGTCACCCATTAATTGCTATAAAACTGCATCACTTTGTGCTTCCCATTCTCAACTTTCACTCAACAAACTGGTTCTCATAGAAGAGAATGGAGAAGTGAAATCCATGGTCTTTTGCTCAACAAAATCCAAAATGAAACACTATTTCCATTCTTCAAACCAATCTACTTACAGTGACTGAAAACATGAGCGATATTGTTCTCGAAGAATTATCCACGCATTTTGCTAAAACTTTCCATTGATTTCTTGTTTCCATTGGCATTCTTTCTGCCCAGGTACTTGTTAACTTCGTCTTCATTGTCATCATCGTCCCCCTTCTTTGATCTCTTCTTGTTGCCGTTACTCTCCTTGACCTTCTGCATTCATCAATCAATAGTAATTAATGAGAGGGGGAAAAGAAGAGGAAATAAATGATAGCAAGTCCAAGGCCAGGAAAGATTAGAGATTTCAAATCTAGCAAATTTTTGCAATGAATACTGCAACTGTGGGGCAGTCCTTCCTATATAGCCCAGCTTTTACTGTCAAAAGAACAACTTGTACTGGATTGAAACCAAGAAAAATGTACTATTTTTGGAGAAAAATTGGATCATAGTCAACATAAGAAATTGTTGAACGATTTTACTGTCGAGAAGCTGAAATGTCGTACATGGGCCACACTAATGTGGAACGATCTTGTTATAAGAATTTGTTGCATGCAATAGTTTTTTGTGTTGCTCTCTTGATTGATTCCTCCCCTACTGTGAATTTGTGATCGTCAAGTTGTTGCCAATTCAGGTTAAATATTGACTTCCACAATTACCGTTCCCACCACCCCTTGGAACAGTGTTTAAGTATATCCCACAACCCCAAATGAGGTGGTTTCTTAGCGAAAATACCAAAAGTGAGAAATAGGATGATCAAGATCCTACAAGATGAAATATCAATCTAACGGCAATAGGAAAAGATGACAAAATCTGTTAGTCCATGTCGCTGGCACCAAAACTCTAGAGTGTTGGTGAGGGTTAAGAGATTTTATATTCAACACACCCTGCAGGTCAAAGGCCTATTTTGAACAGAGAGATGGATTCACGCAATAGTATTATTATTTTAGTCCACTTAGTTCGAACATGGATTGCTCAGATACTATGTTAAAGTCCATGGCACTTGCACCAAAACTCTACAGTGTTGGTGAGGGTTCGGAGAGAATATTTATATTATTCAACAACATCAATCAAATGTCAAAATGAAGAATATAGGCCTTCATAGGATTCAACATCAATTCTTCCACCTCCAGACGCAAATGTATATAAACATACACAAATCATATATATACAAAAATTACCGGCTCTTTGGTTAAGCCTACCCCTCGTACCACGTACCAGATAAAGTTGCATTCTGAGTACCACGTACTCATATCATGCAAACGAACCAAAACCAGTAACATCAGGAGCAAACAATTGAGGTGGATTACCATTTTGCTTGTCACAAGAGTAGCTAAGAGATGAGTTCTTATCAATTGATGAACTTATTAGGGAGTCATTCGGGAAGGGCATTCAGAAATTGCATTTAACAATATTAACTTGCATAATATTTATCATCATCTTGACAACGTCGACCTTCTATTTGCTACAAAATCAAGTTGACGGGTTCTCTCAACTGGAAAAGATGAGTTGAATAATTCTTTAACTACTGTATCAACTGAATTTCTTGGCAACGAAACCTAGGTAGTCATTGTCAATATAAATCCCTCCTATGCCAATAAAACACTAGGTTTAACAGGTAAGGATCAGGATTTATTCCGATTAATTTAGGAAGGACCAAGATTGAGATGTCTACATAAATTCCTTCAAATGCAAAAACACACTTAATATAACTAACAAAAGAAAGGAAGCAAATGTATTATACCATTTGAGCCATTCGTTTGGCATCCGACACCCGCTCTAGAAGTACTAGAACCTCTTGCTCTTCAGCTGGAAACTCTGGAAGCTTCCTCCCTGCATATCAAATAATGAGAAGAAGAAAATAGTATTTGTTCAAATATATTACAATGGGTGGTCAGGTTATTTAATAGAAATGAGTAAAGCATGAGACCTACCAAGGAGCATCTCAATCTGCATGAACCATTCCACCTCATATTGGTTAAATATAGTAATAGCAAGCCCAAAACGGCCAGCACGTGCTGTTCTTCCAACACGATGGAAGTAATCCTATATATAAAGATAATTAGAACTTAGTACTGTGAACTGAGTGGAACTGAGTGGAACTGAGTGGATGCCACAAAGAAAGTAAAGAGTTGAGAAATTTCTTCATTTATTTTCCTATCATGCTTTCAGTTATTGAGATTCCTAGAACAGAACAAAGCAGGAGTTCAAAAGTCTCAAGGACATCTCATTTCCCACTAAAGCTTGTAGACCACCTTGGCAATACTAATATAATTTGAATAGCATAATTAATCAATTGTTTCAGGTTATATGTCAATATGTGAAAATATTTCCTCATAGGCAGACAAATTAAGAAAATTAGCTTCATGTCCGCTCTCAGGCTCTAAACCATGAAGATGACTGTGGCCATAGTTAATGCTATACTGTACGAATTTGTACTGGTGTTTTACCTGAGAAAATTAGCTTGTCCAATAAATAATTTTAATATGAATAGAGTTCTGTAAAATACATCTGGGAAGAAGAGGAAGATCAGAAAGAGGGAATAGAAAGGAAATAACCTATTGACACTTGAGATTATTGAAAATACATTATTAGTTCAGAACAAAGGCGTTATGTACTCAACTGAATTAATGTAGGATAACATCCCCCCCCCCCCCCCCCCCCCCCCCCCCACCCCAATACTAAATACAGAAAGTATGACTTCCGTGTAAAAATTGCTCGAGAAAAGGCACACCTTATAACTCTCCCAAAATTGAAGAAGCGACAGGAGAAAGACAGGCAACAGCAGAAGAGAAATTGACAACAAATGGATACAGAGTTGGATATACTATTTGACAAGCAACAGACGAGAGGTGAAAGGAAATATAATAAGTTCAGTTTTAAGTTTCAAAATGGCATAATGAAAAAATTGATACCAAAATTGAATTTTATCACATTATCATTACAGATAACTTTTAATCCCAATATGACTGGCTTTAGAGGAAACAAAAAATGTTCCTCCCTAAGCGTCACAAAGGATTAGCTATTAAAAGCCATCACTGTTTTCCAAAAGAGAGAAAGAGAGAAGGAACAGCTGATAGACAAATATTTCTAAATCAAAATGGAGTCATAAGCATTACTGCCCTGCTGCTTGCTTTCTTAAATTCACAACCAAGAAATAAACTATTGTAGAGACCAGTATACAAATCTGACAAGTATAGCAAGAATATGAGCACACAAACTTGAAGGAAAAGAGGGGAAAGAAAAGGGCAAACATCGACTCGTCGATATCATCCTTGATACATAAAATTTCCGGGTAAACACCAAAATGGAGTTCATATGAAGTTTTTCACTGGAAAGGGATTGCATGCCATCTGATCTCGACATGTCATCTAATGGGACTATTCAATATTCACCACAATTACATGCGGTAAGATTTCGTGATTAAACTTATTGCTTTATTATATTCAGCAATGCACTAATTCGTTTGATTTAATTTGATGTTTCCGTTTAACTTACATTATTGATTCGGTATATATATATTGGATTGGTTACAGATAAGTGACGTACCTTTTTAGAGTTTCTTTACTTCTCAATTAAGTGTATCGTCTGTCATTGCCCACGTGTACGTCAAAAATAGTTGTAAAAACCATATTATGATATTTTTATCATGCATTTAAACATAAGATCAAGCTCAAATGGAATATGTTTTAAGATGTCGTTAGAGCAAGCTTTCTTGATTATTTCATGGTTCGTATCAGTTTAGGGATCGTTATAACTTATAAGACCTTTCTTATTGGTTTTGGTATCAGTTGTTTCAGAACGCACTTTCTGAATTTCTGGCATGGAAAAGTCAAAAAAAATAATAATAATAAAAACCCAGAGAAATTTGATACATCAAGGCATAACTTTATGTATTATTTATGTTATTTTTTCATATTGATTTTGAATGACATAATATTTTGCATCGTTGAATGAATCAAAGAAACACAATATTTGAATTGACATGTATATATAGAGGTAGTTGACTATCCTTCTCTTCCTTTTCCCTTCTCTTCCCACTAATTCTTTTCATCTATTATCTTTTTATTTCTTTGTATTAAATTCTATGTCTTTGCACCAAAACTCTATACAGTTGGTAAGGGTTATATTTTTTGTATTATTCAACATGCTCCCAAATAGATTGAAGATATAATTTTATGGGTTGAGAGTTGGATTGAAGATCTATTTTTGTATTATTCAACATGCTTTCCAAAGAAATTGAACCTGGGTTCCTTGGGGTTCTTTGGATAGAAAGAAATCCTTGGAAGTTTAAATTCTCTAAGAAAAGAACTCACCTATGTGTATGAACTCACCATTTCTTGGGAATTTTTCTTTGGAGCTACGCCCCAAAGGGGCCTAGCAATTATTTTAGTTGTTATTTCGTTCTCGTCTCGGATTATTGTCGTCTTCCACTATGGCTTGATACCCACTTAGTATAGTTATATTCACCTGATAACATGCTTAATTAGTGATCACATAATGTTTTGAGGTTTTGTTTTATATGTATATTCTTTTATCTGCTTTCACATATACACACTTTTACATACTTTCCGATTTCATTTACTTGATGCTTGGCTAGCATATGTATAGTTTTCGTGACTGTTTTATACATGATAGCATGGTAGTTAAACTGTTATATACATGATAGCATGGTAGTTAATTGCCTACATGAGTGGTGTAGCTTAACCCTAGTGGTAGGGTCGTGGACCTGTGTCTAGAAAGTGACCGAGTGCTACTGATTGCATGTTTGATATAAGTGTCAGTTCATATTTAATATACTAGATAGGGTGGGATACAGATAGTATGTCGGTTTGTGTAATATGAGTCAGAACTGGTACACACTAGTGTATCTCGATCGTCATTGTTTATGAGAGATTTATTTTTCATGTCTTCCCGACTTGCTAGACATGTCATGTGTGTCTCACCTTATGATCGAGCTGGTGATCATGTAGTGCCTACTTGCTCAGCACGTCTGACCATGCTACCCCTGATCGGATGGACACGTACGTCCTTGTAACCTCATGATAGTATCTATCCCTCGACATACAAGGTCTATATTTCGGATATCCACGATTCAGGAATCAAGTTAAATGATTAAGGATTAATTACTAGATTATTCACATAGTTGCATGGGGAAGGGAGAATCCTTAGTTTTATAACGATCTTGTTCGACAACTTATTACTTGACAGAAATAAATTTATCGACCCCGATGACGCTACATTCCTCAGCTTTGCGTGCCAGATTTACATATTGTGTTTTTTTTCTTTGTGCACATGACCGACCTTTTTTGCTTTCGTGCCTTATCGACGCTCTACAACGACTATTCTGTGTAGAATTCTATTGATTATGGATGCGCATCCCATGCTCTATTGAGGATAGCCTTTGAGCTTCTTGTTATTAGACTATGTTGTGAGGGGATTTTCAACTTACATTAGTAATTTGACTCGTAAGAAAAACCCACCTACAACATCCTCCGACTTCTTCCCGACCATCTTCTCCTTGCTTCGCAAGCTCAACCGTGCCGGCACCTCCCCCAACACCGTCACCTATGGCATCTTCTCCTCCGACTTCAAGAGATGACGATCAGCTGCTCCGTCATCAAGATTAAGTCCCCATCCCAGCACTTCGAGTTCCATCTGACCTAGATCCTGGCCATGTCATATGTAGCCAAGTTGTGGAGTTGGACCCAACGAGATGGGGTCCGCCGAGCAAGGGTTTTCTCCCCTTTAATCTTAGTCTAACAGTACAGATATGTCGCACTTCTCTCTGTGGAGAATCCCACAGATCTCTCTCCATCTTCCTAACGAACACGCACCCCTCACATTCCAAGTGATGATTGTCATTAATTATTGAGAGATAGGTTCCCCTGAATATCACCCGGACCAGCACCTGGGGTTGGTACCACATCCGTCGCTAACAAATCCTCCTCCATCCCAGTCGGGTGGGCCTGCTGGGTCGCTGCCTGGGAGAGCACCAGTGCCCAGGCCGGGTTGTCCACACAGAGCGCCTCCTCACTGGTAGTAGAATGCCCCCCCCACACCATCCCTCAAAGGTCTAGCTCGTCGCTTCCTATTATAGACTATCTCCTTAGAAGATCTGCCATCCCCCCGCTCCTTACTCCCCGTAGCCACCATGCTTCTGGTGACCATACTCCTCTGCGCCGAAAAGGTGATCATAGTCCCACTCAAGGGATCTGGCTGGGGTGAGACAGTGAGGCTCAGTCCTCCATCCTCCTCCAGCAGTGGGTCCTCCTCCTGCATGTCATCCTCCCCTCTGTCGACCCCGGAACCCAATGCCCGTGATGTGCCAGGCACCTCACTAGTTGGTGGATACGACCCCACCTGGGGGCTTCCTGACGGACATGCACTGTCCAGATGCCCGAAGCAAGCACACTGTGAACAGGTTGGAGGAACCCATTCATACTCCACCTTCTGGGTTAGCACCTCTCCAGAAGGTACTTCATACTCCAACAGACTCGGTAACTCCCTTCCAGCCTGGATCTCGACGAATATCCTAGCATACATCAGCCTCGATCGGAATGTTGTAGCATCATCAGCCTTGATTGGGGTGCCCACCAAGCTAGCAAGTCGCATCAGCAACGGAATACTCCAGAACCTGACAGGAAACTCAGGGAAGCGTATCCAAACAGGAATGGCATTCAGGACTTCCTTTTCACATCTTAGGTCTGGGGTCCACTCCTTCAAAATGATAAGTCTGCCATCGAACGTCCAAGGACCACCTTACAGGATCCTGGTGACATCCTTTGCTAGCCCAAACTTCACGTAGTAGAATCCATTTTCTCTAGCAAATATCTCCATACTGTCCTTCGGCTGCCATACCCGCGTCGTATCTCCCCGGATCTGTCCATAGAATGGCTTGTTACCCAAGACGTACAGAACCAGTGTGTTCCCCCAGAAGGCAGTCACCTTCTCAATCTCCTCAGCAGGAAACGAGGTCCGGAAGCCACTCCCTACCTTTTTCTGCGGCACGAACTCCATAGATGTAGGATTTTTGGTCCCACTGGTTTGCATATATCCGCACAGGATCTACCTGCCATCCGGGGAGCCGCCCCATGCGGCCTGGGGACAACCCCCAAGGGTGTTGACCTTGGACCCTGACCACCCAGGTCCACCACCTTGTCCTTCCCGTTTTCCGCCGCAGACGCCTTGGAGCGCCAGCCCACCGATCTTCTAGTAGACGCTACAGGACCTCGGGCCGATGTTCGCAACCCCGAACCCTCGCCCTGTCTCCTGTCTGTAGAGTAGTGCGCCTTTTGGTGGCTCTGTAAACCCCCACCTTGCCTCCAGTCTTGTCCACACGACGTCGCGTAACCGTCGTCCATCCGCCTCCCTCCATCTGGCCACCCTGAGCCCCAGATCCAGATCCGAATTCGAACGTCGGGGCATTGGGGACGCCCGAGAGGATCCGATCCACACCCGACCCCGTTGTCGGGCCTACCGCCGTTAAGCCTACCGCAGCAGCCGCTGCCTGGCCTGCCCGGCCATCCGTCTCCTCCTGGGTGGGGGGGGGGGTGCACCCGACCCCCCCGGAGTCGCCCCCAACCCCCTCCTGGCTTGGGGGGTCGCCGCCGATGCCTGGGGGGGTCGGCCCGACCCCCCCTCCTTCTCTCCCGCCCCCCTCCCCCGCCTGGAGGGTCGTCGTCGCCGCCTAGGGAGGTCCGCCCGACCCCCCCTTCTTCCCTGGCCTCCTCCCGCCTCCGGCGAGTGGGTCCGGAGGACGCGGGAGGGGGGGGGGGAGGTGTGAGCGTCGTCGCGGATGATACCCTAGCAGAGCTTTCGTTCGCAGCCATTTTAGTTTTATTATATATATATATATATATATATATATATATATATATATTTTTGGAATAAGGGTGAATTTATTCCTCGCATATAGCGGAAAAGGTATTAAAGTACAACATCACAACTCTCCATGCCCCAAATAATACTATTATGGGGCCATTACAGATACATCGAATTCTATATTATGTAGAATTCCAATAGGGGGGTAGTCAAGCCCTCAAAAATACGTCTGTTCCGCTCCTTCCAGATGTGCCAAACAGACGCAGCAAGACGAACTCTGGCTCTTCTAGCCCACCCCGGATCCCGGCCTCTGTGATCTCGGATCCAGCTGAGAATGCTCTGGATGTCTCGGTCCATCCCAACACCTCCTCTCAGCTGTGCACACTGCTCAGTCCAAATGTGCCAGGTCACCGGGCAACCAAAGAAGAGATGCCCCATAGATTCATCTTCATCATTACATAGCACACATTTGGCATCCGGGATCTGCATACCAAACCGTAGGAGTCTGTCTCTCGTCATCAGTCTACCCCGGAGAAGGCGATATGCACATAGTTGTATTTTCCGTGCAACGTCCTTGCCCCAAATGAAGTCCACCTCCTCAGCCTGGTCATGGTGGGTCCGAACCAAGTCGTAGCAACTACGGAAACAGAATAGCCCTGATCCGCCCCCGGTACCTGGCCCGGCCCAGCTCCAGGAATCCTCATGCTGGCTAGCGTCAATAGTAACAAGACGAATCTCCTCGGCAAGCTGAGCAGTATGTGGACAACCTTCCGGCCTCCAAACTCCATCTCTGATGATCCGACTACATGTGAGTCCCCTGCCCGCTTCTCTGTCCATCTGCCCTCCCAGTATATCGAGAAGGGATCTGGAACCCAACCAAGGGTCAAGCCAAAGGTCAGTGGTCGTCCCATCCTTCATTTGCCTGCGGATAGCGGCCTGGAGCACCGGTCTGCACCTCAGGATGGCCTTAAACGTGACCGAGAAATTGTTATCTATCCTGCAGGCCCAGAAGTTGGTCCTCCTCAGGTATCTGTTCGCCATCCAATCCGCCCAGAGCGACCCCCCCTTGATGAATCTCCAGGCCATCTTCACACACGCTGCCTTCCTAACCGCATGGAGAGGTCTCAACCCAACTCCTCCTTCCTCCCGAGGCCGGCATAATTGGTCCCAGGATATCGCATGTATCCCTCCCCTCCAGATGAAGTCAGCACAAATGGCCTCCACTTTCCGAATAGTAGCCGTGGGGATCTGGATAGACTGGAACCAGAACATCGTGATGCCTGCAATAACCGAACGCACCAACTCAATCCGACCGCCAAATGATAGACCCGCCGCTTGCCATCCTTCCACTCTCCTCTGCGTGAAGTCCACCAAGCTGTGACAATCCTGCTCTCGGGCATAGTTGACCGTCAGCAGGACCCCCAGGTATTTCACTGGAAGCTCGCCTCTGTCCACACCTAAAGCGAAGGCTCTCTCCTCCTGAAGAGTATACCGGGAACTGAAGTAGACTCTTCTCTTCTCCAGGTTTAACTGGAGCCCAGAAAGCCGCCCGAACTCCTCCATAATGTCAGAAAGCGCTCTCATACCCCTCATGGAAGGCTGGAGTAGCACCAATAAATCGTCAGCATAAATCAAATGGGATACAGCTGGACTCACCAACCGGAAAAGGGGGACAATCCTCCCGCTATGCACTGCCATATCCATCATACAAGTAAAGTACTCCATCACCAAGGTAAAGAGATACGGGGAGAGGGGGTCGCCCTGCCTCAACCCCCTGTTGCTCCTGAAGTAGCCATGCGGCGTTCCCTGGATGAGGACAGAGAAGGTAGGGGAGCAAATGCACTCCCTCACCCTCGCAACCCACCTCTCGTCAAACCCCATGGCAAGCATCAAATGGCACAGGAAGTCCCGACTGACCGTGTCATATACTTTCCGGAGGTCAAGTTTCACACAAGCCTTCATCCCCCCCGGTTTGCTGAACTCCCGCACCATCTCGTGAGCTAGAAGGCTGTGCTCCGCTATCGACCGGCCCTTGATGAACGCTGCTTGATTTTGTGACACCAATCCCTGCATAATCCCCTCCATACGCCTGCACATAAGATGAGTGATAATCTTGTAAAGGAAATTACAGCAAGCAATGGGCCTGAAGTCTGCAAGTGAGGTCGCTCCCTCCTTCTTAGGAACCAGCGTCAAAAATGTATGGTTCATCTCCTTCAGGAGGCGACCCTCCACAAAGAACTCCTGGACCGCTGCCAGAACAGGTGCCTTAAGCACACCCCAGTGTCGCTTAAAGAACCCAGAAGAGAAGCCATCAGGCCCAGGAGCTTTATTGGGGTTAGCCTTCATCACAATATCTTCCACCTCCTCCATCCTCACCGGTGCCAAGAGCAGACTGTTCCCATGTCGGGACACCAGTCTCTTCGTAACCAGGGTCGGAAACGTGCTAGAGTAGTCCGTCTCCTAATATAAGTCAGTGTAAAATCTGACGGCCTCCTCCTGAATCTCCACCGGATCTCCTACAAGACGACCCTCAGCATTCAGAAGTCTGGGGATGCTATTCCGGTGCTGACGGGTGCGGATCACATTATAAAAGAATTTGGAGCAGCGGTCTCCATCTTTGAGCCATGTGCATTTAATCCTCTATGCCGCACTGATCTCCTCCTGCAGTCTCATGATGCTAACTTCCTCAATCAGGGTCTTCTCCTTAGCCGCCAGCTCCCCGTTCAAAATGTCAGATTGAAGGGCCACCTGAGTGTCCCGAAGCTCTGCTTCCTTCTCCGCCAGGGAAGTCCGCGGTATCGTCTTCACCCACCCCCTGATGGCCCGCTTGAGCTGCTTGAGCTTATGAACCATGCGGAATTGGGCCGTGCCGTCCCGGAAGTGCTGCATCTCCTTAGCAAACCCTTAGTCTGCTTGTTAATAGTATTTTCACCGGTTTTGGGGTGTTTTTGAACGACCGTTTATGAAAATTCCTGCATGTTCATTTTTTTGAGGCACTGGTTTTGGTCGGCTCAAAAAGTCCCTAAAATTGGTGTAATGTATTTTTGGGTGGCTTTATAAACACCCCAAATCGGTGGGGTTTGAGCGGCTCTATTTTTTTATTCCATCTATATCCTCACAAAAATATATATAATTATAACTACTGATATTCTTCCCTATTTAATTTATTCGTGTAAAAAACTTCCAGAACCGTTCGTTAGTGAATTACCAAGCATGGATTGGACTGCTGTAAAAGCCACTACTTAAAAACCATTCAAAACTGGACCCCTCATAACTGGTATTGTAAAAATACCTCATAACCGCTACCCCTACAATTGCCAGGCAGACCTTTAACAAATCTCCTAAGATCAAAAGAACCCTTTGTTGCCGAACACACATTTTGCATTTGACGTGCAGCTAAAATGGTAGCAATTTATCTAAAAAGATGATTTCGAGAGCACGACGTGTATGTGGTCTTGAATCCCAGTCGTTGTCCCAAACATCAACGCCACAACCTCCCAAGTCCGTCCGCGCGCGTGTGCCCCCTATTCTTGTCCCTCCAAATGCACAAGCGGTTGGTAGCATACGCCACAAACTACAAACTCGTGCATGTAGTTGGTGTTGCAAGCAAATTGTGCCGAGCAACTTGATGGCACTGCCCAAGGCCTCCAACCACATAGCCAACCCACAATCTTAGAATATACACAAAGGCTAGGTATAAAACACATACCTAACCTAACCTAACCCACATAGCCAACCCACAATCTTAGAATATGCACAAAGGTTTATGACAACATAAGAACGACGAAGAAGATATGCTCTATATATAAAATGTATCGGGCGGTGGAATTTTTTTTTTCTTCGGTACTATTACTAATGCAGCTTTTGATATGCTCTTAATTTGTTTCCAGTTTTGTAGTAAGGTCTTATTCATGTTCAAATTTCTAGTTTAGCCTACCTGTGGTAATTGATATTCTTTCTTTTTTATGTTTGCCATCAGTTATGTCATCGACAACGACGACGAAGAAGCTAGATGGATCTCTACCTGATGGACATCGCCAATGAAAATAAGCCCATGCAACTGCTCTCATCATCTCGAGGATCCTACTTGGGAGTTTCAACATGTCGAATCACAACTAGTGTCTAACTAGATCGTACACATGTATTATATTTTGATGTAACTAACACTAATGCTTGAGCAAAAAACAATTGTATCATCATCATTACAGAAACTGTGTCTTAATGTGTATGGGAAAAAAAAACTGGTGCACTTTGAGTAGCCATGGATATCTAATGCTCTCTAGCATTCCTTCGGCAATCACAAACTTGACAGCAGTTTCATGTCGATTCGCAAATGTTGGGACCTGTAGATGTCTCAGCATCATGGGGGTACAGGTTTGCCTTCTTCTGACTCACGTTTCCTGCTGAAGCACCTTGCAAGCATAAGAAACGATATTTACAAACAAACCTGCTCTTTGGTGTCCAAGAAGCAGTGAGTAAACCTTCTTCTTATATGCTTGATAGCTAGTTTTACTCTCATGTCTTTTCTGCCTACACATTGGTACCATGCTTGTCTTTACATTTCTGCCTTTACATCATTTCTTTTCTGTATTTGTGTTTTGTGTTTTGCGTTTTGCTAATATCTTGGGCTTCGTTTGTGGCGTTTTGTTAGGTGGGGTCTGACTTATCATGGTTTCATATTTAGAGCCCAAGAATAATGAAACATGACCATGACTCCCTTCAAATCAGAGACCTATTAGATTCAAATTGAATTTTATGGTTTGATTTGCATAAATATCTGTCATGTCTTTTTATTCAATTTCTTAGCTTTGGTTTAGAATTGAGAGAGTGCTAAAAAGTATTAGGTTTCAAACTTCACACCATCGGCATCTTAAGATCACTCATTGTGAACAATCCTCATGACTCTTATCAATAAAAATCACTAATGTTTTCACCCAATTTCCATATTATTTGTGGAGTCATTCTTTGTACCTAGACCAAATGGTGGAGCTTTGTTAAGAAATGTTCCAATGAATCATCATCATCCAAGCCTTATTCTCCCATCAGAATTGGTCGGCTATGGAGCACGAGAAAGATGCTCAAAATAGTTTTGCCAAGCTTTTGTGTTTCAAATTCTTATTTTAGGATTAACTTAAGCTGCATAATGCTATTCTAAAACTTCTGGTCATTCATTTATAGGTCCCTGTGATGTACTTATTTTGAACAGGTGATGATGTACTTCTTTCTGGTCCTACATATCTATTGTTGTTGCTCCGAATCATGTCAATTGATTTTTATGATTCCCATGATTAGTAGACTCTTAGTCTAAAAATCTAAATTTGATACCTTGATGATAGTTAAATTTGGACGTTGACTACCCTGTACAATTTTCATTATTTATGTACGTTAACTGTCATATACTACAACTATAATTTGTTAAACCATCAAACCATGCAATCATGCCATTGTGTTTGATTATTTAGCGTTGTCATAATCTTTTGGTTCTACATTGTACGGCAACAATTTTCGGTGAAGGAAAGCTGTTGAAAGTCATCTAATGAGTCATATCTTGTTGAAAAATAGGCTATGAACATTTGTATATCTCAATGACATACTTCTTCTTGAATTTGTGAACCACACAAGATTGCTTCCAAAGGTTTCTTTACCTATTCGGCACTTGTTGCCTCCATTCTCAGTGTTTCTCACAGCTCTCTCTGTTGATGCACCATAGGAAAAAAAATCTGGATGAAATGATTTCACATTTTGATGTTGTATTTCCTGTCTGGAGTTCCATAGTGCGGCTGATGCCAAAACACTTGAAAGAATAATTTCTTTTAACATGCTTTATTTGTTCTTATGGATAATATGTTCTTGTTCCAGAATTCAATTTGGATTCTGATAAATGCCCACTCTATTTATTTCAGGAATGCAAAGCAGTCTTCTACGCCTTGAGCTTGCAAATATTCTTTTCCTGGATCTACTTGAAGGTCTTTCTCCAGTCATCTCTGTAAACCAAGTTACCAACAATTTGGAATTATATGATCAAGCTTTAACATGTAAATTTGTATCATACATTTGTAAAATTTGATATATAGACGAGAATAAAGAGAGCACACCTTGGTAAAGTAAAAGAGAAATACACATGAAAGTAGATCATGCTATATGTATTAAAGTTTATATTGTCACTTTTAGCAAATGTCCAGTGCCAAACCTGACAGTAACATCCATGTGGACTCATGAACCTCAATAATGATGATAAATTGGGGATTTGGTCACCATATGTGAGATGTTCTAGACAAATGGTGAGAAATTGGGGTTTTGGCTTTCGGGTTATTGAGAAATGATAAAGCCAGACAAAGAATTTGGGATTAGCTTTGGTGAGTTTTACCGATCATGTATTAGTACGAGCGATACCTAGGTTTTGGATACTATACTATACCTAGGTTTTGGATACCTAGGATGAAGCTGGAATTTTGTTTATTCTGTGGAGCTCCAGACCACCAGATGAAGAACTGTGCTGCCCGTGCAGCCAGACAGGCAGGCCAGGACAGAGTGCAGCAGGCTAGAGGAGGCCAGCAGGGGCGTGCTTTCGCCATGACAGTTAAGGACAGTCAGGCAGCAGCAGGGCAGATAGCAGGTTCCAATCCTTCGATCTCATTTCCGCGTTTGCCTTCTTATAAACTGTCTTGAAATTCGATTCCATCTGTTCCTTGATCGTTTGATAAAATTTTGTTCTTGTGATGTGATTTCCTTCTGAGATAAGTCGTATGGGCTAGGTCGTCTCGATTATGAGATTTTAGAATACTCTAGGGTCATGCTAGCAGGCATAGTGAGGACATATAGTCGGATTATGGTCGTATTTCTCGGGTGTGGGAATTTAAGGTTTTCGCTGCCAAGCATGCGGCAATGCGAAAATTTTAAATACCATAATTCTAGAGGTACGTACCATAGTTGAGGACTCTGTGATTATCGTAGCCTTGCTCACTGGCATGACGGAGATTTTGATTATTATGATGATTGGACAGACGCATACGATTATATATATATATATATATATATATATATATATATATATATATATATATATATATATATATATATATATATATATACACACACACACACACTAGTAAAAGCTGTAGCCTGTATGTTGTACATAAAATAATTTTTTTCTAATCTTATCAAAATATAATTTAAATATTTTTTTTTCTAATCATATCAAACCTATGACTCCACCTACTTTCTCACAATAATAAGAGAGCCCCAAAAAAAAAAAAAAAAAGAACAAAAGAAAAGGAAAAAAAAAAAAAAGAGCGTTGTTCCAGACATCCACCCACCCCCCTCTGAAGAAGAAAGAAAGAAAGAAAGAAATGAAGAAACCCACTGCATCGTCATCATCATCGTCATACTTCCTTCGTGGTGGTAATGTAGAGCGTCTCGTTAGAGAGCGCTGTCGCTCGGAGAAGCACCTCCCCATGAAAGACGCACTCCATCTGTTCGACAAATTGACTGCTTCCAAGCACCCCATCCCCGACGTCTCCACCTACAACATCCTCTTCACCTCCGTCACCCGTAAGAACCACCACCAAGCATCCTCCTCCTCCAACTTCTTCCCGACCATCTTCTCCTTGCTCAACAAGCTCAACCGTTCCGGCACCTCTCCCGACACCATCACCTACTCCATCTTCATCGACTTCTGCGGCCGGTCCAACAATGTTGACCTCGCCTTCGCCGTCTTCGCATGCATGATCAGACGCGGCTGGAGTCCCGACATCATCATCCTCAACTCTCTGCTCAGAGGACTCTGTGTCAAGAAGAGCTTCGGCGAAGCAGCCCAGTTGCTCGACAAAATGCCTCAGTTGGGTTTTGTGCCAGACGTTGTATCTTACAATACTGTCATAAAGGGTCACTGTGAGAGCGGGAACACGGACCTGGCAATCGACGTACTCAGGAAAATGGATACCACACCCGATGTGTTCACTTACAGTACAGTCATCAACACTCGCTGCAGACAAGAAAATATGAGTAGCGCTTCTGAGCTGTTCGAGGAGATGGTCAGCATGGGAATCCAACCGGATGTCGTTACGTACACTAGCATTATTAGAGGCCATCTGGTTATTGGTCGCTGGAAAGAGGCCAGCGGAATCTTTAAAGAGATGGTCGATAGAGGACTCGCACCAGATGCTGTAACATTCAGCACGTTGATGGATTATCTTAGCAAGCAGGGGAAAACGGTTGAAGCACATAAGCTACTCAATTTGATGGTTGAAAGAGGGAAGAAACCCGATAAAATCACGTATACTGTACTACTGCATGGATACTGTCTCGAAGGCAGGTTCGAGAAGGTGGATGAGTTACTCAGTTCTATGTCTCGTGAGGGCCTACGGCACGACATCCGTAGTTACACTGTTATGATTGATGGGTACTGTAAGAGCCAGAAGGTAGATCAAGCTATGGATGTGTTCAAGAAAATGCGACAAGAAGGAGTGCAGCCGGACACTATTACTTACAGTATTTTATTAGATGGACTTTGCAAGGTCGGAAAAGTGAAGGAAGCTGAATACCTCTTCCGTCAAATGGTAACTCAAGGTCTCTCTCCTAATATTATCACTTATAACACTTTGATTGATGCTCTGTGTAAAGAAGGAATGGTCGGAAAAGGTTATAAATTATTAGATGTCATGATTCAAAGAGGTTTGGAGCCCAATGTAGTAACATACACTACCTTAATGGATGGATATTGCCTGATACAAGAAACAAGTAAAGCATTTAAAGTTTTTGAGCTAATGCTCTCACGAGGTCATAAACCAGATACATTTACTTACAACGTCTTGATCAACGGCTTTTGTAAGTGGGGAAAGGTTGATAGAGCTAGACACCTTTTTGATGAGATGCCTTGTAAGGGATTGCAACAAACACTTGCTACTTACAATATTATGTTAGATGGATTATACCAAGCTGGAAGAGTTGCTGACGCAAAAGAAATACAAGATAAAATGATTGCTTCTGGAACTACCCTAGAACTCCACACCTATCATATAATATTAAGTGGACTTTGTAAAAATCACCACATTGATGAGGCCATGAATCTGTTCAACACCATATCATGTCAGAAGGAAAAACTGGAAGCTTGGACCTTCAATATTTTAATTCAAGGAATGTTTCAGGCTGGTAAAGTTAATGCAGCAAGGGATCTCTTTAACTCTATTCTTGCAAATGACGAAGTGCCACCAAATGTTCTAACATACACCATAATGATGAAAGGCCTTATTAAAGAAGGGTTGTTGGATGAATTCGATGAGTTGTTTTTGTCACTGAAGAAAGATGGTTACTCTTCAGATTCTGTTATGCTTAATGCTATTGTTAAGGGCTTGTTGGATAAGGGTGAAGTAAACAGAGCTATGGGGTTTCTTGCAGAAATGGATAAAAGTAAATTTAGCCTTGAGGCATCTACTGCGGCATCCATAGTGGATCTAGTCTCAAAGGATGGACAGTGTCATCATTATATGAAAATGCTTCCTGATTTTTCTCAACATTGTGCAAAGAGTAATGAGATTAACATCGACTCGTCTACATCATCATTGATACATAAAATTTCTGGGTAAACACCAAAGTGGAGGTCATATGAAGTTTTTCACTTGAAAGGCATTGCATACAATTCTCGAATCTGGTAAGATTTCTTGGTTAATGTTATTGCTTTATTATATTCAACAATGCTCTTGATTTAATTTGATGTTTCTGTTTAACTTACATTATTGATTGGTTTTATATACATCAGATTGGTTACAAATTTAGTATATGCTTTGTGTGAGCGCCCCCCCCACCCCACCACCACCCCCCCCCCCCCCCCCCACCACCACACACACACACATTTATTTTCCTTTTATTTATTTAAGTAATAGTCTTAGTTAATATTTTAATCTATTATTAGTGTTAACCTAAGATTTTCAGAGCCCTGTTAATTGTAGGAATTTGGACTGACATATAGATGTGTAAGAGGGTGAGTTAGTATGTTAAATTAATTCAAGTCTTAATTATTTATCTTTTAATGCATTTGGGCTTAGTATAAACAAATTTCCAAAGAACAAACAACAAGTTTACTAGGACCCAACTTTCATGGCCCAACTCCAACTTATTATTGTTTCCTTCTTCTTTTTCTTTTCTTCCTTCTTAGCAACCAACCTTGTAGCTCCCCCCCCCCCAAACCTAGGACCAGGCCCATGTAGGAATAGGTTGCACAGCCTTATTGAGGCTTACTCCTAATAACTGGCAGGTAGACATTTATCAAACCCGATCCGACTATTTACCCGATCCATTATGAGAAGATTTGAATCTCCTCTCTCTGCCAATAGTAACACTGTAGCCCTGTGCGGCAGAGAACGCAGCGACCAGGCTTCTCTCCTCTCTTCTGCAGCTCATAGGAAACCCTACCCTCCCTCTATATGTATAATCCTGTTCATCATCTCCTCCCCCATCTAAAACCCTAGCAACCAAGCTCTCGATGCCATTTTTCTGAGATTGTTCTCTCATCTTCCCACTAGTAACTCCTATCCCTCTCTCTCCGGTCCTTACTTGTATCCCTGCTAGAGAAATACTTCGTCATGACAATGTACGCATATGCATGTGTAGTATTAAAGTTGGATGCAAGCAGTAAATGGGGGTACCAGTAGTAAATCATAGATGGAGAATATGCGAGTAAACAAAAATATATTATATGTGTGTTTGGAGATGGGAGTCATAAGATGTGTTTCTTGAGGGAATGTGAGGGCTCATCGAGTGCTATGTTCCTTTCAATACATATGCACAACACTTTGTTTCTTTCTTCCAGAGAACGGGCATTAAGGATTCATGTAATAGGAAATAGGAAATTAATTTAGCAGTACATAGGTTTGAATCTTGATAGGAAAATAAATGTCATGAGAACAAATCAAAAGATGAATATTTGTTTGGATGTGTGGTTTCATGTAGAAACTATGTGACTGTGCGAGATTAACCTGTGTAAGAGTGTTCATTGCTAAGAAACAAATCAAAAGATGTGCAAAGTGAATAGGAGCATATATACAAAGAGAAAGGCTGCATGTGGGGATGTGGTTGTGCATGGGACCAATTGGAAGTATGAAGGAAATAGATGCAAGGAAGGGACGCAATCGTAATTGGATGTTTAATGTGATGCTATAATTGTGGGGAGATAATATGTGCATAGAGGACTTATTTTTGTTGTTGTATGCAAATGCATTTACATATGCACACATGATATAGAATTCTTTCAGTTAGCTATTATAATAGGACTCTCTAAATTCCTACAGTAACCATAATAGTATAAAATAGCATCTACCTATATACTATAAATTCGGTTAAACCAAAATTTTAATATTTTCTATCTATAAGGAGTTTTCTTTTAGATAAATAATTAATTAGTTTTAAAATATTTCTCTAGATCCCGTTGGCTCTTCGGACTTGGACATGGGACCAGATACTTCTCATCAGCTTCCTACTCCAAGCAAGTGTACCTTGCCATTTTTGTACTTCAGTTCCATATTTCATTCTTAAATATTTGTTCTGTTTATGGTGATCGTACCGCCATAGGACCGTTGATCGATACTTCAATAGATTCGGGTGCAGGCTTACGTTAGTAACGTTTAGTATCGGTTATTAGAAATTGCTCTCGATACCGTGGTTGTACCAACCTGGATACATCAGTACCATAGGACACTATTATACACTATCATCTTGCCAGATCTCATGTATCCTGGTGTTGTCAGGAAGACCGGAACCTGTGTTGACTATATGATCCCGATTACTTTTCTATGTATGACCCGACTGTTACTATTAGAGGATCAGATCAAGCGAGTCGTGGATTCGGCTTGTACGGTCTCATGGGGAGAGGAGGTCAGCTACTAGATTGTTGGACTACTACGCACAAACTATGTATTCATATTCACCGGGAGACTATATTCTCGGAGCTACGACCATGTATAATAGTCTCCCGGGATACAGGGCCGTAGCTCCGAGAATAGAGTCTCCCGGAGAATATGGAGACTCTATTATCTGAGCTACGAATTTTATATTTAGAAAGCCCACGTATCGAACATTGTCCTCAATATTACATATCACATAGTATGGATGTTACTAGATTCACCATACCTTGACTGCAGTTTGCATACATATATTTATGGCACTATTTTACCTTAGCTTGAGTATTATGTACCTTGTTACGTCTCGTTGAGGATCTGATTTTCTCTTTCAGGTTTAGACGAGGAGGACTACCCGGAGTTTTACGAGTCCGAAATTGATTTAGGAGCGGGACCAGCATTTGAGGACGAGGTTCTCCCAGCAGAGTAGCTTGACTAGTGGTAGAGCTCCTTCATTGACCTGATACTATTATCTAGTTAGCCAGTCATCAGATCTACTTATCTTACTGTTTCTTTCATTCAGTATTGTACTAGCGGGATTGTTTTCGCAAGACTTTCTATTCAGTATTGTATTATGTTATATTCAGACTGTTTATTTCAACACATTTAGTAGACTTTTATCTCTCTGTGTTCTTGCTTTGTTTCTGTGGATGAGATTAATTTACCTGAGATTTTTGAGCATTTTTATTGTTGTTGTACTTTACAGCTTAAGTGTTACCCTAATGCTTCCATTAAAATGGGATAAAACCATTGGAGTCGTACTCGCTGGCCATTGCCACGTGGCTCGGTTCCGTATTTTTGGAACTGGGACGTGACAGTTTGTCATTGCCCACGTGTACGTCAAAAATAGTTGTAAGAACTATATTATGATATTTTTTATCATGCATTTGAACATAAGATCAAGCTCAAAGGGAATACATTTTCAAAATGACGTCAGAGCAATCTTTCTTGATTATTTCAAAGTTTGTATCAGTTTATGGATCGTTTTAACTTGTAAGACTTTCCTTATGGGTTTATCAGTTGTTGCATATCGTACTTTCCAAGTTTTGGTATGGAAAAGCCAAAAAGTAAGAAAATTATAAATAAAAAAAACCAGATAAATTTGATACATAAAGTCGTATATTTATGTTTTATTTATGTTATTTTTTTCATATTAATTTTGAATGACATAATATTGTGCATTGTTGAATGAATCAATGAAACACAGTATTTCAATTGACATGTATATATAGAGGTAGTTGACTATCGCTCTCTTTCTCTATTTTTATCTTTTGATTTCTTTGTATTAAATTTGGGAAAACTATACTTTTGGTCACTGAATGTTTGTCTGACCAAAGTTTTAGTCACTCAAAGATATTTTTCAAAAATTTAGTCACTGAATGTTTGGTCTTCCAAAAAAATGGTCACTTTGTTAAATTGTTTTTTTGTTTTATTAACGATTTTTGTTGGCATGGCATGTTATATGCCATGTCAGTCGTTAAGTATGACGTGGCACATCTACGTGGGCTATTTTTGAATTTTATTTTGCAAAAAAATCCGTTTGGGTATTAAGTTATGTGCCATGTTTCAATGTTTATGACATGATATTTCATTTTTTTTTAAACTTAATACCCAAACAATTTTTTTGAAAAATAAAACCCAAAAATAGCCCATGTAAATGTGGTAGGTCATACTTAATGACTGACATGGCACATAACATGTCATGTCAACAAAAAATGTTAATAAAATAAATAACAATATAACAGAGTGACCATTTTTTTGGATGGCCAAACATTCAGTGACTAAATTTTTGAAAAATATCTTTGAGTGACTAAAACTTTGGTGAGACAAACATTCAGTGACCAAAAGTATAGTTTTCCCTATTAAATTTCATGCCTCTACACTAAAACTCTAAACTATTGGTAAGGGTTATATTTTTGTCTTATTCAATATGCCCCAAAATAGATTGAAGATTTACTTTTATGGGTTGAGAGTTAGATTCATGCAATTTTTTTTTTTTTTTTTGCAAAATCAACTTAAAATTCTTTCCAAAGAGATTGAATCTGGGTTCTTTGGGGTTGGTTGGATAGGAAGGACTCCTTGGAAATGAGAAAGTGGAAGGTATAATGTAGATTTTTTATTTTTTTGGGACTTTATTGCCCTTTCTTGTCCACTCCTTCCAAAATGTGTTTCGATAGCCATTATGAAAGGAAGTGATAAAATCATAAAAATGTGAAAGTGCATTATAATATCAAAAATATTATTAATAGGTAAATAAATTGATGTATAATTTTTAATATATAATTATTGGACTTGATAATTAAGCATTAGTTATTGAGTATTATTTAATTATGTTAATTACTTTTTTGCCAATAATTAATCATGTCCAATATGATAATACATTATGTAAGAATTATTATTTATTAAAAAAAATAGTGAAAAATATTAATTATGTCTAAAATTTTACCTACTACTTGTTATCAATTTATGAGTTTTATTTCGATATTAATTAATTATCTTAGTTATTACACGCCAATTAAAAATTACTTAAATGTTAATTAAATGTTACTAATTATTTACTTAGTATTGAGTATTATTAGTTAATTAGTTAACATTATTACAAACAAAATGATTAAACAACCATTAGATGAGAAGTTCCAACCCACTTCTATATGTTTTGAGAAGGTTAATGAGGTATATAAGACTAACATGTCCGCTTACAACGAGCTTATTACGAAAGTCTACGATGAGGTTACAACCGACCCGTCCGACGAAGGTGCAATAGTTCTTTCAAGACCCTTCTTAGCCTAGATGTCCCTAATGGCTTCTTCTAGACACCTACCTCTCAGCCCTCCCTGATCTCTATGGTCCCTCGACGCCATCTGCATTATTTGCTTGGTTTTGTGCTTGCTTTGTTTCTTGTCTTTGAAGTTGCTTTACTTCGATCCGATGCTTTGGCGTATTTAATCGCTTGCCACAAGAGTTGGACATCCACATTTGTTGTGCTGATCTTATATTTCCTTGATTATGACCTTCGAAGATGACAAAGGTTTTCATCTTGATTCTTCTTCCTCTTTGGTCGACTTCAAGACCGACTTACGACTCACTACAATCTCTTTCTACGGCTCAAATGATTTTTACAAGAACAATGCTGGAATAACTTCCTAAGAGTTGGACCACCTTAAATTATTACAATTTACAAATTCCTCAAGTCTGCAAATCTGACATTTCTCACGTAGCTAATCAATTGTAGCGTCTTGGTCAAAAATGAAATTTATAACTATGTTATCATTTGCAGAGAAACATCATGAATTTAGGATGCATACCTGCCACCCTCACTTTTCCAAGATAGGGGTAAAATGGTAATTTTTTATTTTAGAATATTTTTGGGAATTTTATTTCATGAATATTAATATTTAATGATTATAGGAGTCGGGTTCGAATTTCATCGCATTCCGACTTAATTCGGGACTCCGGGGAATTTCGACTTGAGTTGTGATTAGCACATTAATTAGCCATGGCCCACCATACTTGACAATTAGGTCTAAGAGTTTGAACTAATCCCACATGAGTGTTTCGGCTTAAGTATGATTTTTATTTGGTCTAAACTAACCCCCAAAATCCAATTAGGAAGCTAACTTAGCATGGAAGTAATAGGGAGGGGCAAACTTGTAAATAGCAAGTGCCCAAACCTCCTATATGGGTTGCCACCTTTAGTTTAGGGATACGCTCAAGCTCTCTGTCATTATCCATCTATTCTTTCTCTCTCTTGTTCTTCCCCAATTATTTTAGAGAGGGTTTTATATAGATTTCACCACCAAATCCCTTCATTCTTCCACCCAACCTTCTTCTTTCCTTCTCTACTCAAGCTAAGGAGGAAGCTAGCCAAGTTTGGGAGGATTCGGAGCTCGTTCGTGTCCATTTGGAATTCCTACGTGTCGGTGTCGTATCGGGAAGGCTTTTCTTCGATTCGATCTACCGGGAGGTATAAATCCCTTCTCCTTTTCATTTTCTCATGCATATAGAATGATTTTAGACCCATATGAATGACCCCCATGGTTGTGTCTCCATTTGTGTCCATTTCGTGTCCATTTGGAGACTTTTAGGTGTGTCCTATGTGTGGGTTTGTGTCCTAGTGGAAAAATCCTACTCTTGGACACTTGTAATTAGTTATATTGTTTTAAATAATTAGTTAGATTTAAATCTCAGATTTCTACATGTTTAGAGAATGTGTTTTTCAATTTATCATATTGTATCATATTTTATATATATATATATATATATATATATATATATATATATATATATATATATATATATATATATATAATATATATATAAACTATTAATGGCTCCCGATCGAGATCCCGACCCTAGCTCTGCTAGGGCATCCAAGTACCTGCTCGCGACGGCGGCGACGGCTCCTCCCCCCCGCCCCCCCGACCCCCTTGATGGCCGGCGGAAAGGTGGGAAGGGGGGGGGGGGCGGGCGGCTCCTGCAGAAGGGCGGCGGAGGGGGGGCGACCCCCCAGGCGGTGGAGGGGGGTCGGGCGACCCTAGAAGGGGGAATGCCACCCCCCTAGGCGGTGGCGGCGGCAAAGCAACCCCCCCCCCCGGCGGAGGAGGGGGGTCGGGCGAACCCAGCGGGGAGGGGGCGGACCTCCCAGGAGGCGGCGGCTGCGGAGAGACCCCCCAGGCGGAGGGGGGGGGTCGGGCGACATCGACAGGGAGGGGGCGGCCCGCCCTAATGGCGGCGGTAGCAGGGAGACCCCCACAGGCGGAGGGGGGGATCGGGCGGCGGCGGCGGGGCGCTCCACGGTGGGAGAGGGTCGGTTGGATTTATCGGAGTGAGTACAGGTCCGGCACCGACGTTCGAATTCGGGTCGGGGCCTCCTATGGGGGCGGACGGTTCTGGAGAGGCAGGCTGGCAGACGGTGGTGAGACGTCGGGCCGGAGGACGACGGGGGGTTCAGAACCTTGGGACTTCTGGGAGTCGACCCATGAGAGGTACTGCTGATCCGCATCGCCGAGGGGGGAATATGGTTCGCACAGTGTCTGGATGGCGGCCAAAGGCGACGGCGGCGGAGAAGGGAAAGGGTGTTGTAGTTGAGGCTGGTAGACAAGCCCCGGCTACTGCTACTCCTCCAACCAGGTCCCCCTCTGCGGTGCAGAGGCCTAGGTCTTGGAAGGAGGTCTGCACCCCAGTGGAGTCGCAGAGTCCAATGTCTATGGAATATGTTACCCCTATGGCGGTTGGTGGAGGACACAGGGCTTACTTCCCCGCAGAGGAAATAGCAAAGGTCGCCGATTTCTGGAAGAACACATTAGTGCTATATGTGTTAGAAAATAAGCCGTTCTTTGGACAAATCAGGGGTTACGCGGAGAGAGTCTGGAGGCCTAAGGGCAGCATGGAATTCTTCTCCCGGGAGAATGGATTCTACTATGTCAAGTTTGGGCTGGCGGAGGATGTGACCAGGATTGTTCAGGGAGGGCCATGGTCGTTCGATGGGAGACTCATTATTCTGAAAGAATGGACACCGGAGCTGAGGTGTGAGAAGAAAGTGTTGAATGCCATCCCCGTCTGGATCCGGTTCCCTGAATTCCCTGTCCAGTATTGGAGCATCCCGCTGCTCATGAGACTCGCCAGCCTCGTGGGGAAGCCGATCAAGGCAGATGAGGCCACTACTTTCCGAACTAGAATAATGTACGCCAGAGTCTTTGTGGAGATCAAGGCAGGTTCGGAGCTCCCGAGCATGCTCGAGTATCAGGTTCCATCTGGAGAGGTTCTGACGCAGGCTGTGGAGTATGATTGGGTCCCACCCATGTGTTCGAATTGCGAGTGCTTTGGACACATTACCAGTACGTGCAACTATAAGGGGAAAGAGTCCGCCAGGCCACAGGCGGGCCAGACAGAGACATCCCGGCCGGAGTCGGTTCAGACGGAGGCACCAGAGAGGGTGGCGGCCCCTAGTCACTCGCCTGAGGAGACGGCGCCAGTGAGACACATGGAGGAAGACACGGTTATGGAGATTGATAGGAGACTGGAGACAGGATTGACATCGAGACAGGAGAGCATGCAGGGTGCGCTGGTCCCGTTCAGGCCTCAGAGGACTATGATGACTAGGGGGATGAGTGCGGCGGAGAGTAGTCAGAGGGGGGCGGAGGCCTCCACGGCACTGATGGTTTACACCAGCAAGAAGAGACACGCCCCTGCCACTCTGGAGGATATTCCTCAGATGAGGGAGATGGATGATCAGACCGAGCCCAATCCCGACTGGACACTTACTCTTAGCCGGATTCAGGCTCATCTTGCCCCTTCCTCTATGGTAGATGCAGTTCTGGAGCAGACGGATGAGACACTTCCCCCGAGTGTCGATCCAGAGGAGTTACAGGGGGACCCAACATCTTTTATTTAGATGTCGGTCCTAGCATGGAACATTAGGAGGGGGGTTCCATTGGCCGATGGAGGGAGATCAGAGGGGTGCTGAGGAGAGAGGCATGTGATATTGCTATTCTGCTGGAGACGAAGATTCGAGGGGCCGCTATGCTCTCACGTCGGACTCCGGCAACCTGGGATCACATCCATAACTTAGATCTTTGCGGTATGGCAAGGATCTGGGTTAGGTGGAACACAGGTGGTTGGGTGGGGGCCCAGATTCACAAGTCTGAGCAACTCATCGGTGTTACTTTTGAGAATAAAGGTGGATTCAGATTCATTCTGGGGGCTGTTTATGGGCACAACGATCGGCGACTCCGGGAGGCTCTGTGGGAGGATATTGTGCTTCTGGGTCGGATGGCGGACAACATGCATCTTCCCCTACTCATCATGGGGGACTTCAATGCTATGTTGCTTCGTCAAGAGAAGGTTGGGGGTCGGCCTGTTCCGGATCCGATTTTATATGACTTCCAGAGGTGCCTTCTTATGTCTGGCATGCGGGGGCTAGAGCGAACTGGACATATCTGGACCTGGCACAACAAGGCTACTCAGAATCGTATTGCTTGTCAGCTGGATCGGGCCTTGGGCAACAGCGAATGGTTCAGGTGTTTCCCGAACTCGGTGGCGGAAGGTCTGGCTGCGGGTACTAGCGATCATTCTCCTATCCGGGTGGGCATATGTGAGAGACCCGCTCTGCGGGCGAGGCCGTTCCGGTACAACAACAGCTGGTACCTTTCACCAGGTTATGAGGAGGTAGTTATGAGAGAGATGCAGCACTTTCGGGATGGCACGGCCCAATTTCGCATAGTTCACAAGCTCAAACAACTCAAGAGGGCTATCAGGGGGTGGGTGAAGACGAGACCGCGGACTACCCTGACTGAGAAGGAAGAAGAGCTGCGAGTCACTCAGGTGGCCCTCCAATCTGACATTATGAATGGGAAACTGGCGGCTAAGGAGAAGGCCCTGATTGAGGAGGTGAGCATCATGAGACTTCAGGAGGAAATCAGTACGGCACAGAGGGCTAAATGCACCTGGCTCAAAGATGGAGACCGGTGCACCAAATTCTTTTATGATGTGATCCGCACCCGTCAGCATCGGAACAGCATCCCCAGACTTCTGAATGCTGAGGGACGTCTTGTAGGAGACCCGGTGGAGATCCAGGAGGAGGCCGTCAGATTCTACACTGACTTATATCAGCAGACGGACTACTCCAGCATGTTCCCGGCCCTGGTTACGAAGAGACTGGTGTCCCGACATGGGAACAGTCTGCTTTTGGCTCCGGTGAGGATGGAGGAGGTGGAAGATATTGTGAAGAAGGCTAATCCCAACAAAGCTCCTGGACCTGATGGCTTCTCTGCGGGGTTCTTTAAGCGGCACTGGGGTGTGCTTAAGGCACCTGTTCTGGCAGCTGTTCAGGAGTTCTTTGTTGAGGGCCGGCTGCTGAAGGAGATGAACCACACGTTCCTGACTCTGGTCCCTAAGAAGGAAGGAGCGACCTCACTTGCAGACTTTAGACCCATAGCTTGCTGTAACTTCCTTTACAAGATTATCACTCATCTTTTGTGCAGGCGTATGGAGGAGATTATGCAGGGTCTAGTGTCCCAGAACCAAGCAGCGTTCATCAAGGGTCGGTCGATAGCGGAGCACAGTCTGCTTGCTCACGAGATGGTGCGGGAGTTCAGCAAACCGGGGGGGATGAAGGCTTGTGTGAAGCTTGACCTTCGGAAAGCGTATGACACGGTCAATCGGGACTTCCTGTGCCACTTGATGCTTGCCATGGGGTTTGACGAGAGATGGGTTGCGAGGGTGAGGGAGTGCATCTGCTCCCCTACCTTCTCTGTCCTCATCCAGGGCACGCCACATGGTTATTTTAGTAGCAACAGGGGGTTGAGGCAGGGTGACCCCCTCTCCCCGTATCTCTTTACCTTGGTGATGGAGTACTTCACGAGTATGATGGATATAGCAGTGCATAGCGGGAGGATTGTTCCCCTCTTCCGGTTGGTGAGTCCTGCTGTATCTCATTTGATTTATGCTGATGATTTATTGGTGTTGCTCCAGCCTTCCATGAGGGGTATGAGAGCGCTCTCTGACATTATGGAGGAGTTCGGGCGGCTATCAGGACTCCAGTTAAACCGGGAGAAGAGCAGAGTCTACTTCAGCTCCCGGTGCACACTACAGGAGGAGAGAGCTTTCGCCTTAGGTGTGGACAGAGGCGAGCTTCCAGTGAAATACCTGGGGGTCCCGCTCACGTTCAACTATGCCCGCGAGCAGGATTGTCATAGCTTGGTGGACTTTGCTCAGAAGAGAGTGGAGGGCTGGCAAGCGGCGGGACTTTCATTTGGGGGACGGATTGAGTTGGTGCGGTCGGTCATTGCGGGCATCACTATGTTCTGGCTCCAGTCGATCCAGATCCCTACAGCTACTATTCGGAAGGTGGAGGCTATTTGCGCTAACTTCATCTGGAGGGGAGGGATACATGCGATATCTTGGGATCAGTTATGTCGGCCTCGGGAGGAAGGAGGAGTTGGGTTGAGGCCTCTTCATGCGGTTCGGAAGGCAGCTTGTGTGAAGATGGCCTGGAAATTCATCAAGGGAGGGTCGCTCTGGGCGGACTGGATGGCTAGCAGATACTTACGGAGGACCAACTTCTGGACCTGCAGGATAGACAACAATTTCTCGGTCACATTCAAGGCCATCCTGAGATGTAGACCGGTACTCCAGACAGCTATCTGCAGGCGCATGAAGGATGGGACGACTACCGACCTTTGGCTAGACCCTTGGTTGGGTTCCAGATCCCTGCTCGAGATATTGGGAGGACAGCTGGACAGGGAAGCGAGAAGGGGGCTCACATGCAGCCGGATCATTAGGGACGGAGTTTGGAGGCCAGAGGGTTACCCATTTACTGGCCAGCTTGCAGCCGAGATTCACCTCATTCCCATAGACGCTGACCAGACGGAGGATTCATGGAGCTGGGCCGGCCCAGGTACGGGGGGAGGTTCAGGTCTATTCTGCTTCCGTAGCTGCTATGATTTGGTTCGGACCCACCACGACCAGGCTGAGGAGGTGGACTTCATTTGGGGCAAGGGAGTTGCACGAAAAATGCAACTATGTGCTTATCGCCTCCTCCGGGGTAGATTGATGACGAGAGACAGACTCCTCCGGTTTGGGATGCAGATCCCGGATGCCAAATGTGTGCTATGTACTGATGCAGATGAATCTATGGGGCATCTCTTCTTTGGTTGCCCGGTGACCTGGCACATTTGGACTGAGCAATGTGCACAGCTGAGAGGAGGAGTGGGGATGGATCGAGATATTCGGAGCATCCTCAGCTGGATCCGAGATCACAGAGGACGGGATCCCAGGTGGGCTAGAAGAGCCAGAGTCCGTCTTGCTGCGTCTGTTTGGCACATCTGGAAGGAGCGGAACAGACGTATCTTTGAGGGCTTGACTACCCCCCCTATTGGAATTCTACATAATATAGAATTCGATGTATCTGTAATGGCCCCATAATAGTTTTTTGGGGCATGGAAAGTTGTGATGTTGTACTCTAATACCTTTTCCGCTATATGCGAGGAATAAATTCACCCTTATTCCAAAATATATATATATATATATATATTGTCTCTAAATTATATGTATATATACAATGGTGTGTCAATGTGTGTATTTAATTGTGTTTGAGGTGTGGGAGATTTCGGCCAAGGGAAGGATTTAGAATGGTGGTTGGAGTTGAGTATGTGTGTGTAGTTGTGTTGTATTGAGATTGAGTGTGAGCGAGTTTGAGAGGAATAGAGAGAGTGAGAGATTAGTGATAGAGAGGAGGGAGTGAAGGATCAGTGAGAGGGGAGAGCCGCACTGCTGCAACAGCAGCTTGACATCAGTCCCTCACAGGGGACTGATTCCTGAAATCAGTAGCAGTCCCCACAGGGGACTGCTTGGAATTTCAGTGAGAGGGGGGAAGGGGACAGCCCTTGTTTCAGTGGCAGTAGCAGTAAGGTTACTGCTATTTAATAGCAGTGAAGGGGGGAAACAGCCTATAGAACAGCCCCTTAGAGTTCAGCTTTAGGAGCAGTTGTAGGGGCCAATTCAGTCCCATTTGGACAGTCCAAATTGACACCCATAGCAGCCTAAAACCTGTCCATAGCAGTCCCAAAATCCAGTCCATTAAATGCAGCCTATAGCTGTCCTTAACAGTCCATAACAGCCCCAAACTTGTCCCTACAAACCAGCCTTGTACAGCCTACTTTCAGCCCACAAATTGGTCCCCATGGACAGCCATTTGATGTCCCAAACCAGTCCCAATATCAGTCCAAAAATGGACAGCCCTATAAGCCTATGTGTGTGTGTGTTTGTGTGAGTTTATATAAGTGTCTAGAAGGTATATATATATAGCTAATAGCCTATAAGAGAGCCTATATATGAGCCTATAGGAGAACCTATATGTGACCATATGAGTGAGTGAGTTTGTGTGGTGAGTGGTTAGTTAAGTTAGAATAATGATATATGGTAAGGTAATGGTTAGATGATCAATATGCGACCTAAGATGGACTAGATGACCTAGGCACTAGGATTTTATGGTAGGTAATGTTAGTATAGGATAGTATCTAGCTATCCTAGGAAACCTAGGTTAGTATTCCAAGGTTAGAGTGGTATGTGCAAGGTATAGGTATTTACCTTGGTAAGGGTAATGTAGCTAATACCTAGAAACTAAGGTATGTGAGTTTAGGGTTTAAGATATGGTTAGAATTAGGTTCTCTTGGTTGGTAATGGTTAGGATTAGTGCCCTTAGACTAGTTTTGACCTCGGTTGACCATTTTGACCAAAAGTCAACCGAAAGTCAAACTTAGCCTATAAGTGACTAGATTTGACCGAAACCAAACCAGAGTTGACCAGTTGACTGAAAGTCAACAGTTGGTCAACATTTGACTAGCTTGACCTAGGATTGACCCAGGGTTGACTCAGTGTTGATCAGAGTTGACTAGAGTTGACTTTTTTAACCAAAAGTCAACTGTAAGTCAACCCTTGACCCAGATTGACCTAGTTTGACTTGGATTGACTTCCTGTGACCTTATTTGACCTTGGTTGTCCTAGTGTGACCCAGTTTGGCTCAGTATAACCTAGCTTAGCTTGGTGTGACTTGGTTTGACCTAGTTTTGACTTAGACTTGCATATTATGACTAGATTAGTTTTTCTTTCATTATTAAATCCTGTTTGGACTCATGGCATCTCATCTATAGGTCTGTGATTACTCTGAGCGTCTGTTCACTTTATCAGCTCAGGACCACAGGCGAGTACATTCACTGATAGTTTTCATTGTCTTGATATCTGCTATATCCGATTCAGTTGTAGTGTCTTACTTGATTCCTAACACGATGGTTCACGGACTAGTATATGTCGGATCCTGTCATGAGATGTTGTTCCCGGGTTACTTGGTATATTGGTACATGCCTCGACTTGTTACTTGTACTTGTATAGACATGGACTTGGGAGTGGGCTGATCACCTGCTTTTGAATCCCGTGTCATGACGTGTTATGTCCGGATCCTTTATACTATTCGGGGATGGAGAGTTATTAGTGGTTGTGTGATCAAAATTCCCACATTGTTCTATTGTACACATTGTTCATAGCTATACCCTTGCCTCACGACGGGTAAAGCCTTACCCTACATCGTTCATAGCTTTCCTTGGTGACCGGCCTTACCGCTCTATTGTACACATTGTTCATAGCCGGTCGGATGGAAAGCCTGATCATGTTTTCCAAGCCGATCACATAACGCTCTAATAATTCAAGGCACATTTTATATTTACTTATCTTATTATATATCCTGTTATGTTCTACATTCAGTACTTTCTCACCATGCTATGATATTCAGTTACTCATATGTTCTATATGCCTTTATATTGTACCTTGATTGGAGACTAAGTTCTGCTCGGGAGAAGAGTTACAACCCCGATCCTTGTTTATTTTAAGGGTTGTAACTCAGCTTCCGAACGGTTCTCAAGTCTTCATATATCTTTGTCTTGTAGTTCATTATATTGTCTCTTATAGAATTTGTCAATTCACATGGAACTGCTGTTAGTGCTTGTACTTGCTCATTTTTCTGACAGGATATCGTTATGATATATTACAGATGACTCTGAGGCAGACTGCTCGACCTATTATAGGGTCGAGTCTGATGGAGTAGACCTGGACCATGGCTTGTTAGTAGAGCCACTAGACTTTGCTCACCCTAAGTAGAGTAGCTTAGTTAGGGTTGCCTGGCCTGCGAGCCAGCTAGTACTTTCAGACAGTAGTATTTCATATTATATTCTGTGACTCTGTGGTGTTGTGTATAGCTTTGGGCTTGTGTGGATCTCGAACTTATTTTCTGCTTTCATCTATCATATTTTCTTTCATGCTATCTATCCTAGTTTGCTTTGTGATTGAGACTGTATTGCTATGTCACCTTCATTCGGAGTGTATATACTGTACATGTACCTTTATCTATTTAGTTGTAGTATTTATAGATGACCTAGACAGCGTTCTACCGTCGATGTTGCGGCGTAGGCTGGACGTAACCACGTACTCGTGCCCCTAATCAGGGTACGGGTCGTGACAATACCTTATAGACAGACCACTACGTACAGACATACATAACTTGCTATTAAAAGATGCAATGCCATATTGAGAAGGCTAAGTAGAGACACTTTGTGCAGCACTTGGACACGGACACGGACATGAGTAGTAGCCAAAATGTGAATATTCAATTTGTACTTGGCTATATACTTTTTGCTAGACACGGCACTTTATTGGCTTTACTATGCTGATAAAGAGCAAAATTTACAGTTTTCATTCACATAAACCCATTTGTTGCTTATGTCCTTTGATGCCTATATTTAGATCGATTTGAATGCTCAGGTTTTGTTTTATGTTAGATTTTGTGGTATGGTTTGTTATATGTTAGATTTTGTTCCCAAATCCCTAACAAAAGTTTTTGGATTCCATTGACATACCAGGGAGGGTGGATGTGTGGAGAGGAGGAAGAGGAGGAGGGCTTCGCATCGGGGCGCACAACACGGATGGTTGCGTGCACTTCTGGCCGGTGGGGGTAGTTTTTCAGGGCTGATGTTGCACAAGTTAATGACCATCATCCGCGTCATGGACTACTAGCACCAACTTCCTTCTCTTTTTATTTTTATTTTGTCGGAACTGAAATTTGAATCAGTGTTGTACTAAAATTTACTAGTCTTTCTTTTAATAGTTCTTAGTATCTTTAGGGATGCGAAGGGTTTCAATTTATTCAAATGACCGATTTGAACACCTATTGATTCTAATAACTGAGTGCAAGGTTGATCATTCGGATCGGATCACGGACCTATGAATGGTGTCACCCATTAATTGCTATAAAACTGCATCACTTTGTGTTTGAACGAATACCGACTCCCATTCTCAGCTTTCACTCAAAAAACTGGTTCTCATAGAAGAGAATGGAGAAGTGTAAGTCCGTGGTCTTTTGTTCTCTCCTTGGGCTTGCACCACTTTATATACAATTAAGTATAAAAACAACTAACAGGAGTAAGTCTACCAAGTTGGACAGAAGACAATTTCTAGTGCCATTCCTTAAACTTTCACAACTTTCATGTGCAAAATCCATTGTGGAAGAAAAAATGAAACACTATTTCCATACTTCTAACCAGTCTACTTACAGTAACTGAAAACATGAGCGATATTGTTCTCGAAAAATTATCCATGCATTTTGCTAAAACTTCAGAGCGGGGTTGAGATTGTAAACTAGGACAGGCCAGTACAATTAATTAGATGGTTACAATACATATTGAACTCTCTGAGGTTCCTTTTAAAGATGCAAAATTGCCGCACTGCAAAATTCCTTGGCTAGCATGCATGCCTCATAAACAATCAAGACCTGAACAGAGACGAAAGGAGAACTCCAAATGTATCCTCTTCTACAACATCTCATCTACTTTTCTTCTTCGGCTCCCCTAAGCTTTTAAAAGAAGCCATTGCTGCCCGTCACCTCTTTGATTTCTTGTTTCCATTGGCATTCTTTCTCCCTAGGTACTTTTAACTTCGTCTTCATTGTCATCATCGCCATCATCACACCCCTTCCTCCCTGTATATCAAATAAAGAGAAGGAAAAAAAAAAAGTATTTGTTCAAATATATTACAATGTGTCAGGTTCTTTAATAGAAATGAGTAAAGCACAGATACCTACCAAGGAGCTTCTCTATCTGCATGAACCATTCCACCTCATATTGGTTAAATATAGTAATAGCAAGCCCAGTACGGCCAGCACGTGCTGTTCTTCCAACACGATGGAAATAATCCAATAAATAAAGATAATTAGAACATATTACAGTGAACTGAGTGGGTGGCAAGTGAGAAAGTGAAGCTTCGGGAACTTATTTTCATTTATTTTCCTATCAAGCTTTCAGCATGCAGCAATGCTGAAATATAAACACTCTCAAGGGCATCTCATTTCCCACCAAAGCTTGTAGGCCACCTTTGGCAATAGTAACAAAATTTGAATAGCTTAATTAATCAATTGTTTCTTTCATAGGTTACATGCCAATATGTGAAAATAGTTCTTCATAGGCAGACAAATTAAGAAAATGTATAGTGGTGAGATTCATGCAAAGTAAAAAATTTAAGCTGTGATAAGCTAATGTAGAAACATTAATATAAACACTCTGTCAATATAACACTCTCTGTCAAAAGGTTTATGGTTTAATTCATGTGCAAGATGAAGAACCAATCAATACTGTTGAAGCAGTGTCCTTGACCCTTAAGGTGCGGCTGAGATAGCTACAATGCTGCATAAATAATGATTTATCCATAAAACAATTTAAATTCTAAGCTGCAGCTGTTGAGTTCATTATTAGGCAGCTTCAAGAAGGGCCTCATTTCCAATCGATCCTCGGAAAGCATGTCTAATCGAAGTCAGGCCATGCACAGCTAAAGCGCAACTTCTCATACTAGAAACTTAACATCGTATTTTCGGAACTAACAGCTTCATGTCCACTCTCATGCTCTAAACCATGAAGATGAATGTGGCCATAGTTAATGCTATAATGTATGAATTTGTACTGGTGTATACCTGAGAAAATTAGCTTGTCCAATAAATAATTTTAATATGCACAGCGTTCTGTAAAGTATCTGGGAAGGAGAGGAAGGTCAGAAAGTGGGAATAGAAAGACAATAACCTATTGACACTTGAGATAATTGAAAATACATTATTAGTTCAGAACAGAGGCATTATATACTCAAAACTGAATTAATGTAGGATAACATTCCCCCCTACTCAATACAGAAAGTATGACTTCCATGTAAAAATGATGCTCTGTGAGGAATGGTTGAAAATGTTTATAAATTATTAGATGTGATGATTCAAAGAGGTTTGGGGCCCAACGTAATAACATACAGTACCTTAATGGAAGGATATTGCCTAATAAAAAAACAAGTAACGCATTTAAAGTTTTTAAGCTAATGCTCTCACGAGGTTATAAACCAAATACAGTTACTTACAACATCTTGATCAATGGCTTTTATATGTGTGGAAATGTTGATAGAGCTAGACACCTTTCTGATGAGATGCCTTGTAAAGGATTGCAAAAAACACTTGCTATATACAATATTATGTTAGATGGATTATACCAAGCTAGAAGAGTTGCTGACGTAAAAGAAATACAAGATAAAATGATTGCTTCTGGAACTTCCCTAGAACTCCACACCTATAATATAATATTACATGGACATAATGAAAAACTGGAGGCTCAGGTTTGTTCTTCCATCGGACATGGTGTTACCAATCATCTCTCTCTCTCTCTCTCTCTCTCTCTCTCTCTCTCTCACTGGTCTAGTATTGTATACCCCATTTCAGTCCCACATCGCCTGGGCTGAATTTCAAAGACAATGGCTGCAACTGGTTGCCATCATGTTAGCTGAGCAATCAAAGTTGCCTCGCATCAGTATAGATTAGATCAACATCTACAAGTCAGTCTAAACAAGTCAATCTGAGGATATCAGACCTAGTCCGAGCCATTGGAACATTTTCAAGAAAATTGCCTCATCTGTACATCCAAAGGGAAGAATATCACCTATGACTATAACTCTGAGAAACATGGAGACAAAAATTAAGCATAAGAAAAAGAACTAGAACACGATGTCATTTGAGTTTTGAAGACACTGAGTTAGGTTATGATCCGGGATCATAACAATAATGATCTACAAAAGTAAGAGAGGTGAGGAAATAGTACTTTAATGTTGCATCTTTGTGTAGGATTAAATTGTAAAATGTTGAAAGTGGAGGCTACATCTTGACTAGAATAGGATAAATTTAATTAGGACTCTTGTTCAACATTTACAGAATATAGACTAGCATTGTTCACCACGATTCTCTCTCCTTTCCAGCTTGAATCATTGACCTGAAGCAGGAATAAAGGATCATCCTCAAAAAGGCTTTAAGCTTTTGGATCCTAGGAGTTCAGTCATCTAGGAAATTTAATAAAATAAGCGACTCTTTCACTTTGGATTCAGTAATTCATGAATCAATCAACCAGTCTTTTACCCGTGTTCTTTGAACATGTTGAAAATAAAATAACTAATCTACTCTTGAAGAAGACCCCTTTATGGAAATGGCTATAATGCCCCTTCGATACTCCACCTAAGCCATCAATCTCCAAAGAAATATATTCCAGGTATGTGCTCAACAACTACCTCTCTATTTCAATTCTGTCTAACATAATGTCTATGAGTAACTTTATTGGCAAACTAAGGCTAGAAGCTGAAGAACAGTATAATTTAATAAGAGCTCAATACAGGCACTTATTCTACCTATAAAATATCCACATATGTTAGATCTCATAGTAGTAAAGGGGTTTCCTCAGAAACGGCTGTCACAAAAAATGTGTCTAGTAACATTGGGACCTACATATCACCACCTATGTTGTTAATCTTGTATGATACACGATAAGTATTACACGATAAGATTCAAAAAAAAATTGAATGAGGACCTTATAGGTGTATCGGATGGAACTAAAAATCGTGTGATGTGTTTTATCCTCTGATACAAAAGGATATATCGATACGATACATTTTTTACTTTTTTTTTTCCTTCAACTTTCTTCCGTTTTCTATTTCTTTGTCTATTTATTGAGCTTTCTTCTACTTTTTTCCTTCTTTTTTGGGTGTTCAATTGACTATTGTTTCTCTAATAGATCTTACAGTGTTGAATAGATGAATTTATAGCTGTCAAGAACGGTTTTCTAAATTGTGTTTTAGTTCACTTTACTTGTCAACTTTATAATGATAGCCATTAGCCACTTAGATGCTTAATGATACTCTTCATCGCTTCTTAATGTGTTCAGTTTATCCTTATATGTTATTTTAATTTTCCAATGCATTTGCCAATTGGATATAGTATCTTATGATATAGATACACGACAAGATAATCAAGCAAACCGATACACAGGATATGTATCATGAAACTACAAAATAGATCGCCACCATACTTGTCGTACCTGGACCGAACAGGCAGTCAGGCAAGAAAACCAGTGATTCACCAACGTTTATCACCACAACCAAAAGTCAATACTTATCCCGGTCCACGAGTGGGGAAGTGACCTGAAAACCCAACAGCCTGAAACCATTCCAACCTGAAACTCTGGATCCTTAAATTTGAAGCCAAAGGAAACAGAAATAAATTCAATTTCTTGGTTATCCATATACATACTAGGACATTTATTTGGACATGAGGACCCCGACCAGACAAGGATCGGACCCCTCTTTATCCAGCATAGTCAAAACAATAGGGGTCAACTAACAAGGCCAGCTCAGATCTGTCCTTTGATCAGACATGAGGTTCCAGGCAACCCTCTACCCTCCAGCCAAGCTCATTTTCTTTGTTATCCGTATCTATCTCTTTCTCAATGCACATCTAGAGAATCTGCAACAATTACCTGAGGAAAACCAGACTTCCTAATGTTGCTTCACCATCACAATATAACTGCACATGGAAAAGGAAAGGGTTAGCTCCAGGAAATAGAAGCAACACAATAAACTCTAAAGGGAACATCATCTCCGCTTGCAAGAAGAGAGATCAAAAAGATCTTGAGGGTCACATGCACATTGTAACATTTGGAAAAGAGGATTGTGGTTACTGAAGACTGGAAGTCTGGTATGAGCGTGTAGAAGACCATGTGCAAATGCAAGCAAGACTGTTGAATGTTGCCTCACAATCACAATATAACTGCAGAAGGAAAAAAGAAAGGGGTAGCCCCATGACAAAGTACCATCACCCTTAACTCTAAAGGGCACATCATCATCGCCAGCAAGAAGAGATATTGAGAAAATCTTGAGGGGATTCCAGTTGTTGAGGACCGATAAGTCCAGTACGGGCATGTAGAAGTAACAGTTCATTGTTTGACGATAAGCTCGGTCATAGATTTAGTTAACCACCTTCATGTCAGAGCAGGGTAATGGAGAATATACCATCCAGTACATGTGCATGAGAGACTTGCTAATCTGACCCTAAAAAGACCAGTCAAAGGGCAAAAGCCTAACCCCCTCTATCCCTCTCTTTCGCCCATGCATATCTAGAGGAAGGCCCAAGACTGCCCAATGATGCCTCGCCATCAAAATAGAACCACACAAGAAAAAGGAAAGGGCTAGCCTGAAAAAGAGGACCGATAGCCTCAAAATCCAAAGTGCACACCAACCATTGCCCGCAACCTGCAAGAAGATGACCTGAAGCTGAATTATGTTCGATTAGGGCTCATTCCCTCTCAGGAAGAGTGTTCTAGAATTGAATATCTCAGCTAGGTGACAAAACAATATTAGACATACCAAAGAGGAATTGGCACTTGCACATTCATGTGACCAATCTTGTCAAGGGTCGCAACACAAATGGTACGAATAACCTGCAAAGCCTTGTGAAAGTCATAAGTAGCTCCACCATATTTCGGAAAGATACAGGGACATTTACCCAAAATTCCATATCACAAAATTTTAGGAGAGGCTATTAGAACTATTTTATTTCCTCTTCTTTGCTTCCATTATGTTCCATCAGGACTCATCCCCTCTCTAACATTAGCAAATGTGATAGTCCACTTTTGCAGCCTGCGGGTTTGGAGGCCTAACTCCTGCAGCCCCTAGTTTTATTTCAAAACTCTGTTTCTCAGACTCGTCCTAAAAAGATTAACGGGGTTATGAGCAAGCTCAGACCTTCCCTTTAATCAGCCATATGAGCTGCTAAGCAAATTGTAAGCTCCACGCACGCGAGCACACACACGCGCATGCGGGCGCAAACACGCACGCACACACACACACACACACAATACATAACATACATGCATACATCTCTTTCTCCCACGCATATTGACAGGATGGCTGCAATGACTACCTCGCCAGTCCCTATCAAAACAGAACCGCACAAGAAAGAAAAAAAAATCGGTAGTTTGAACAAATAGGACCGACAACATAAACCAAAGGGCATATCATCATCGCTTGTTTCGCTTCTTAAGTAAAGGGACATATGCTACAAGATATATTTAAGTATCGAAACAACCACCCCCACCATGCCCTCTTTATAGCAAATTTTTGGGGTCTGTTATTCGAATCCTTTTCTTCCATTCAGCTCTAACAATAAACAAAAATAATTGGGTTATTTAGTTGTAGGGTCTCGTATAATATTCAAAATTTACATTTAGGTCTCCATATTGTCTAGAAGAGGATTTGGATCTTGTACTAACGGTTGACTTGGGCTGATCATACAAGATTTAATAGTCACCCCAAGACTACCCAAACAAGATCCAACGGTCACCCCAAGTCAAGCATCATGATGAGACCTAAACACTCCTGGACGATATGTAGACCTAAACGCAAAATAGTTTATATCAACCGATGGTACAAGAATCGTCAGACTAAAGAGAGAACAGTAGCCTCGTCTTTTAGGATGAAAACCACCCGTGACAATTGCCAACCCATTGTCTATCAAATATGATAGATATATCACACATCAACTCGCGCAACCGACGACGGTACTTTATATAGACAGGGCACCAAATATAATCTGGAGGAGTGGCCCCAGTATATTTTGCAAGGTTATTACTGTGTCCCATGTGCATCAGATACAACACAAGACGATACGACATAACTCAACTTGGCACCAGTTTTCATGTATCCGTGCTTCGCAGGCATGGAATGATAGAGATGAACTATGTACTGTTTGGGGATTTGCTTTTGGTTCGGTTTTGGCAAAACTAAACTAAGATTTTTCTGAAGAAAAAAGCTCCGTTCACCTGCACAGAAATGGAACTAACTAATAAATTTTGACAAAATAATCCATGTTTCTTTTCTTTTCTTTTCCCTTTCTTGCAGGGTATGAACTGGAAAGAAAAACGATCTACAGTCTACAATAAGAATGAAATTGTCCGGTCCACTAAATAATAAACTGGTTAAACATGTTCAAACTTCAATATAGGACATGTTTGTTTCAGTGAAGTGCACAGAAATGGAAAGAAGGGTTGTTGGATGAATTTGATGAGTTGTTTTTGTCAATGAAGAAATATGGTTACTCTTCAGATTCTAGTATGCTTAATGCTATTGTTAAGGGATTGTTGGAGAATGGTGAAGTAAACAGAGCTATGGGGTTTCTTTCAGAAATGGATAAAAGAAAATTTATCCCTGAGGCATCTACTGCATCATCCATAGTGGATCTACTCTCAAAGGATGGACAGTGTCATCATTATATGAAAATGCTTCCTAATTTTTCTCAACATTGTGCAAAGAGTAATGAGATTGAGATCGACTCGTCGATATCATCATTGATACATCAAATTTCTGGGTAAACACCAACATGGAGGTCATATAAAGTTTCTCACTTGAAAGGGATTGCATACCATCTAATCTCAACATGTCGTTTAATGGGACTATTCAAAATTCACCCCAATTACTTGGTAAGACTTCTTGGTTAAACTTATTGCTTTCTTATATTCGGCAATGCTCTTATTCAATTGATTTAATTTGATATTTTCGTTTAACTTACATTATTGATTGGTTATATATACATTGGATTGGTTACAAATAAGTGGCACACCTTTTTAGAGTTTCTTCTCAATTAAGTCTATGGTTTGTCATTGCCCACGTGTACGTCAAAAATAGTTGTAAGAACCATATTATGATATTTTTATCATGCATTTAAACATAAGATCAAGCTCAAATGGAATATCTTCCGTCAAGGTAACCCAAGGTCTCTCTCCTAATATTATCACTTATACCACTTTGATTTCGGGACTTCTAACATTAGGAAAATGGAAAGTAACTTTTAGATTGCTCGAGGAAATGAAGGATCAAGGGATTGAACGTAATGTTGTGTCATTCACCACGATAATGGATGCTCTGTGTAAAGAAGGAATGGTAAAAAAGTATATAAATTATTAGATGTGATGATTCAAAGAGGTTGGGAGCCCAATGTAGTAACGTACAATACCTTAATGGATGGATATTGCCTAATACAAGAAACAAGTAAAGCATTTAAAGATTTTGAGCTAATGCTCTCACGAGGTCATAAACCAAATACAGTTACTTACGGCATCTTGATCAATGGCTTTTGTATGCATGGAAAGGTTGACAGAGCTAGACACCATTTTGATGAGATGCCTTGTAAGGGATTGCAACAAACACTTGCTATACACAATATTAAGTTAGATGGATTATACCAAGCTGGAAGGGTTGCTGACGCAAAATAAATACAAGATAAAATGATTGCTTCTGGAACTTCCCTAGAACTCCACACCTATCATATAATATTACGTGGACTTTGTAAAAATCACCATGTTGATGAGGCCATGAATCTGTTCAACACCATATCATGTCAGAAGGAAAAACTGGAAGCTAGGACCTTCAATATTTTAATTGAAGGAATGTTTCAAGTTGGTAAGGTTAATGCAGCAAAGGATCTCTTTAACTCTATTCTTGCAAATGACGTAGTGCCACCAGATGTTCTAACATACACCATAATGATGAAAGGCCTTATCAAAGAAGGGTTGTTGGATGAATTTGATGAGTTGTTTTTGTCCGTGAAGAAAGATGGTTACTCTTCAGATTCTGTTATGCTTAATGCTATTGTTAAGGGCTTGTTGGAGAATGGTGAAGTAAACAGAGCTATGGGGTTTCTTGCAGAAATGGATAAAAGAAAATTTATCCTTGAGGCATCTACTGCAGCATCCATAGTGGATCTACTCTCAAAGGATGGACAGTGTCATCATTATATGAAAATGCTTCCTAATTTTTTTCAACATTGTGCAAAGAGTAATGAGATTAACATCGACTCGTCGACATCATCCTTGATACATAAAATTTCTGGGTAAACACCAAAGTGGAGTTCATATAAAGTTTTTCACTTGAAAGGGATTGCATACCATCTGATCTCGACATGTCATCTGATGGGACTATTCAATATTCACAAAAATTACTTGGTAAGATTTCTTGGTTAAACTTACTGCTTTATGATATTCAGCAATGCACTTATTCAATTGATTTAATTTGATGTTTCCATTTATCTTACATTATTGATTGGTTATATATACATTGGATTGGTTACAAATAAGCTACTCAATTTGGAAAACGATCGAAGTGCAAAAGCTACTCAATTTGATGGTTGAAAGAGGTGAGAAACCCACAAGTCACATATAATGTACTACTGCATGGATACTGTCTCGAAGGCAGGTACGAGTTACTTAGTTCTATGTCTCGTGAGGGTCTAAGGCACGACGTCCGTAGTTACACTATTTTGATTGATGGGTACAGTAAGAACCAGAAGGTAGAAGAGGCTATGGATGTGTTCAAGAAAATGCAACAAGAAGGAGTGCAGCCGAACATTTTACTTCCAGTATTTTATTAGATGGACTTTGCATGATCGGAAAAGTGGAGAAAGCTGAAGACCTCTTCCGTCAAATGGTGACTCAAGGTCTCTCTCCTGATATTATCACTTATAACACTGATTGATGGACTGTGCAAAATCGAAAAAGTGGTGGAAGCTGAAGATATCTTCTGTCAAATGGTAACTCAAGGTCTCTCTCCTAATATTATCACTTATACCACTTTGATTTCGGGACTTCTAAAATTAGGAAAATGGGAAGTAACTTCTAGATTGCTCGAGGAAATGAAGGATCAAGAGATTGAACTTGATGTTGTGACATACCACGATAATTGATGTTGTGTAAAGAAGGAATGGTTGAAAATGTTTATACATTATTAGATGTGACGATTCAAAGAGGTTTGGAGTCCAATGTAGTAACATACAGTACCTTAATGGAAGATTGCCTAATTAAAAAAAACAAGTAGCATTTAAAGTTTTTGAGCTAATGCTTTCACGAGGTCATAAACCAAATACAGTTACTTACAACATCTTGATCATTGCCTTTTGTATGTGGGGAAAGGTTGATTGAGCTAGACACCTTTTTGATGAGATGCCTTGTAAGGGATTGCAAAAAAAACACTTGCTATATACAATATTATGTTAGATGGATTATACCAAGCTAGAAGAGTTTCTGACATAAAAGAAATACAAGATAAAATGATTGCTTCTGGAACTTCCCTAGAACTCCACACCTATAATATAATATTACATGGACAGAATGAAAACTGGAGGCTCAGGTTTGTTCATCCATCAGACAAGGTGTTACCAATCATCTCTCTCTCTCTCTCTCTCTCTCTCTCTCTCTCTCTCTCTCTCTCTCTCTCACTAGTCAAGACTGTCAATTAACTATTATTGTATACCTCATTTTAGTCCCAGATCGCCTGGGCAAAAGGAGGATGTCATGACTTGCCCCTATAAATGTACAAAGACTTTTCATGTTTTATTCACATCAATAAATTAAAAGCTCTCTAAATTTCAAAGACAAATGGCTGCAACTGGTTGCCAGCATGTTAGCTGAGCAATCAAAGTTGCCTCGCCATCAATATATATTATAGCAACATCTACAAGTCAGTCTGAACTAAGGCTGTGAACTGATCTGAGGATATCAGACCTAGTCCGAGACATTGGAACATTTTCAAGAAAATCATCATTGCCTCATCTGTACATCCAAAGGGAAGAATATCACCTATGACTAAAACTCTGAGAAACAAGGAGACAAAAATTAAGCATAAGAAAAAGAACTAGAACACAATGTCATTTTGGAGTTTTTAAGACACTGAGTTAGGTTAAGATCCGGGATTATAACAATAATGGTCTACAAAAGCGAGAGAGGTTAGGAAAGAGTACTTTAATGTTGCATTTTTGTGTAGGATTAAATTGTAAAATATTGAAAGTTGAGGCTACATTTTGACTAGAATAGGATAAATTTATTAGGACTCTTGGTCAACATTTACAGAATATAGACTAGCATTGTTCACCACAATTCTCTCTCCTTTCCACCTTGAATCCTTGACCTAGAGCAGGAATAAAGGATCCTCAAAAAGGCATTAAGCTATGGGATCCTAGGAGTTCAGTCATCTAGGAAACTTAACAAAATAAGCGACTCTTTCACTTTGGATTCAGTCTTTCATGAATCAATCAACCAGTCTTTTATCCGTGTTCTTTGAGCATGTTGAATATAAAATAACTAATCTACTCTTGAAGAAGATCCCTTTATGGAAATGGCTCTAATGCCCCTTCGATACTCCACCTAAGCCATCGATCTCCAAAGCAATATATTCCAGGTATGTGCTCAACAACTACCTCTCTATTTCAATTCTGTCTAACATAATGTCTATGAGTAACTTTATTGGCAAACTAAAGCTAGGAGCTGAAGAACAGTATAATTTAATAAGAGCTCGATACAGGCATTCTATCTATAAAATATCCACAGATGTTAGGTCTCAGAGTAGTAAATGGGGTTTCCTCAGAAACGGCTGTGACAAAAAATGTGTCTAGTACCATTGGGACCTATATATCACCACCTATGTTGTTAATCTTGTATGATACACAATAAGTATTACACGATAAGATTCAAAAGGTTTTCAATAAGGACCGTATAGGTGTATCGGATGGAACTAAAAATCATGTGATATGGTTTATCCTCTGATACAAAAAGATATATCGATACGATACATTATTTTATTTTTCTGTTCTTTCAACTTTCTTCCATTTTCTATTTCTGTCTATTTATTGAGCTTTCTTCTACTTTATTTTTCTTTTTCTTCTTTTTTTTGGTTGTTCAATTGACTATTGTTTCTCTTATAGACCTTATGGTGTTGAATAGATGAATTTATGGCTGTCAAGACCGATTTTCTAAATTGTGTTTTAGTTTCACTTTACTTGTCGACTTTATAATGATAGCCGCTTAGATGCTTAATGATACTCTTCATCGCTTCTTAATGTGTTCAAGTTATCCTTATATGTTACTTTAATTTTCCAATGCATTTGCCAATTGGATATATAGATACAGGACAAGATAATCAAGCAAACCCATACACAGGATATGTATCATGAAACTACAAAATAGATCGCCATCATACTTGTCGTACCTGGACCAAACAGGCAGTCAGGCCAGAAAACCAGTGATTCACCACCATTATCACCACAACCAAAAGTCAATACCGAACTCCTGCAGCCCCTAGTTTTATTTTCAAAACTCTGTTTCTCAGACTCACCCTCAAAGGTTAACAGGGTTATGAGCAAGCTCAGACCTGCCCTTTAATCAGCCATATGAGGTGCTAGGCAAATTGTAAGCTCCACGCATGCGGGCGCAAAAACACATGCACGTGCACAGGCACACACACGTGCGAGTGCAAACACGCACACACACAAGTAATACATAACATACATGCATAGATACATCTCTTTCTCCCATGCATATTGACAGGATGGCTGCAATGACTGCCTCGCCAGTCCCTATCAAAACAGAACCGCACAAGAAAGAAAAAGAAATCGGTAGTATGAACAAATAGGACCGACAACATAAACCAAAGGGCATATCATCATCGCTCGTTTCGCTTCTTAAGGGCATATGTTACAAGATATATTTAAGTATCAAAACAACCACCCCCACTATGCCCCCTTTATAGCAAATTTTTTGGGTCTGCTATTTGAATCATTTTCTTCCATTCAGCTCTAACGATAAACAAAAATAATTGGGTTATTTAGTTGTAGGGTCTCGTATAATACTCAAAAATATACATTTCGGCCTCCATATTGTCTAGAAGAGGATTTGGGTCCCGTACTGACGGTTGACTTGGGCTGACTGTACAAGATTCAACAGTCACCCGAAGTCAACCATCGTGATGAGACCTAAACACTCGTGGACGACATGTAGACCTAAACGCGAAATAGTTTATATCAACCGACGGTACAAGAATCGTCAGACTAAAGAGAGAACAGTAGCCTCGTCTTCTAAGACGAAAACCCACCCGTGACAGTTGCCAACCCACCCATCGCCTATCAAATATGATAGATAAATCACACATGAACTCGCGCAACCAACGGTGCTTGTATAGACAATGTGCATCAGATACAACACGAGACGGCACGACACGACTCGAGATGCACTATGTACTCTTTGGGGATTTGCTTTTGGTTCGGTTTTGGCAAAAGCTCCGTTCGCCCACACAGAAATGGAACTCATAAATTTTGACCAAAAATGAACAGAAAATTTCCCTTTCTGGAAAGAGCAGGAGGAGTAACATAAAAGATTGAAGAGGGGGTATGTGTGAAAATTGTACCTCTCTCTCTCTATAGAGTATCGAATAAATGTGCAAAAATGAACATTTGGAGGGGTGTAGAAGCAAAACTCCAGGAAAAGAGAGGAGATGATCTGCCATTGCCAAAGGAAGAAAGTGCAAATGCTGCTGCTTTCTCTCTTTTTTTTTTTTGGGCTTTTCGAGAAAAAGTAGTCGGCCTCTGTCGCTCATCTTTGCCGTCCATTTGTGACGTAGCAATGGATCACACTCGTTAAATGTCCGTGGGCTAGGTAGGCCTGGAGTCTTCATAATCACCCCCAAATCGGAATATCTTAAGGGGACTTTTGGTTCAAGTTTTTGAGGCTTGGGAATGGGATTTGAATTCCTTATCCATGTTTGATAAGTTTAGGATTGAAAATGAGGGGGGGAATAGGAGGGGGTAGGTGGGAAAGCTATTCCCAAGTCCCCCTTGGAAATAGATTTGCTTTCCTAGGAATGATGTTTGACTATTTTGTTTGGACGGTTATACCCTCGCTTTATTTTCAAATTTTCAACTCTCATCCCAAATATGTGAATCATCATGAAATTAGTGAAAGGGTATTAAAGTAAAACTAAATAAATTAAGATTCCTATCCATGTGTGAACCAAAGATGAAAATAATTTTTTTTTAAATTTTGAACTACCTTTTTCCCAACATAACCAAACATGGGTATGCGAATGTTGAATTCCTTTCCCATGGGAAAGGAATTGAAAATCTATTCCTAGGAATCCAAAAACTTGATCCAAAAGAGCCCTAAGGGTTTTTTTTTTCCTTCTTCTTCTTCCATTTATATTCTTATCTTTGTTTCTCATCTGACGACTACTTCCTCCAAAAGGTAAGTTTTTAAAATTTTGCGGTCCATTTGATGTAGTAGTGAATAATTGTCATACAATTTTGAAGTCCATTTGATGTGGTAGTGAATACTTTGCTCTCAACATTTATAATTTACTACTTGCCAAACCATTTTATGCTTGCAAGTTATATGAGTATAAAAGATATTATTTGGGAGGACAACCATATAATTTTTCTTAGGGAGGACTTTTGTTTATATATGTGCATATAAGTAATTTATTGTTTTAAAAAACTTACTGAACCGCTAGTTGATGAACTATCCAGCATGAATTAGGTTGGTTAAAAAAACGGTATTTAAAATCGCCAGAAATCGGATCCCTCATAACCGCTCATAATCGGTACTTTAAATATCTCACAATCGCTACCACAACAATTTATAACGTAGCTACCATATATTTGATATTTTGATAGAGTTACTAGCAAATTGGATCCAAAAGTGACTTCTTATCTGCACTTGTTCAATTTATGGAGTAGGAAGTACTAGTTCAATTTATGGAGGATATTACTTTTAATGTAGTTGTATGCTATTGTAACCGCCCCAGAACCAGAATACTAGAGAGCGGGGGCGTACATAGCCAGCTACGTATATTGAAGTGCAATCCACCTCGCTATACGGTCACGGCTGTCTAGATACATGAGGGTTTAACTACAAGCCAACAGTCTCCTATGGTCATGAACAAGCCTATTGTCTCAATCTCAAGCAAGCAATAATAGTTACAAAATGTTAGAGCACCAAATATATAATAGCAAGGCGTCCCATACATTACATATTGGATGATCATGAAGCTAGTCGTACAAAATGTCAAGACTAGCAAGAGTTCAGTCGTACATGATCAACCCTAGGATCTGTCAATCATGTTACAGCCCGTAGGCAGACAATAAATAAAGATGCAATACGAGCTAACACGTGCTCGCCGGCTAAACGCCTCAAAAGAATAATTTTTACAATAAAGTGGGGGGACAAAAAGAAACGCATTCGTTGCCGGGGTTACGCCTGGTGGTCACCATCTGGCTGGAGGACAAGTGGATCCTCTGGTACTGCTCCGATATCTGGCCACACAAAACCAGCTGGGTCAGACCCCAGAAAGTGCAAGTGCCACAAAGGAGGCTTCACTTAGGGACTAAAACCAGCATATCACACAGAATATTAAAGATAATAAAGAAAGTACTGATAATAATAGAGATAACAACAGTAAACTGAGTACGAGAAAACCATTCAAGTAGCCAGGTCACAATCCTTAAATCAAACAAGGACCGGGGTTGCAGCCCTTCACCTGAATAGAAATCCGTCTTAAATACTATTGGTACAGTGAAGACAATAAACGAAGAGAGGACACAGAACTGCTTCGGGAGCCAGGTTACAACCCTTAAACCAAACAAGGACCAGGGTTGTAAACATTCGCCTGAACAGAACTGGACCCCTGATTATTATTGTTAAGGCCAGTATAAATAATTAATCATGCTGTTGAAGTAAGGTAAAACATGACAAGCTTGGCATGGGGTGCAATAAGACAATAAACGAAGAGAGAACACAGAACTGCTCCGGGAGCCAGGTTACAACCCTTAAACCAAACAAGGACCGGGGTTGTTACCCTTCGCCTGAACAGAACTGGACCCCTGATCATTATTGTTAATACAAGCACAATTAATCATGTCATGCCACAATCTTGTACAGGATCGAAACAAGACTAAGCTAGGATAGACTCCATCCAATCAATCACGGCCAATCAAGAGTACGACTTGATACTTTTAACTAACTAGGGTTATTACAGGCCTAGTTACTAGCAAGATGCAATAAGATTATCCCAACAACCATAATTTCTGCAGACCATCCGGTTATCCGGGTCGAATGTCCGTTCGAAGAATGCAACATGTGACTGTGTGCTGGAAATGTGCCCTACTCATCGGTAGGCTACAAGTCCACTTAATGCGCCCAGTTAACGGAATTGCCTGTAGCTGGGAATCTCTTCATGTCTACTGAATTATTCTAGTTTTTTAGCCTTAGTCAATTACTGTAGGTATCCCTGACCGTGGTACTCAGGGATCCCTATCCTAGACATGATGCAAACATTACCGGTTCATTTTGTACAAATACAATCACCCACGGTGTCCAGGCCGTTCAATTCTGCCATAACATGCTAGCCGTCGCAACAACATTCGAGATATATATCATGTCAAATACACTGTCAAGAGTGCACCACGACGGGTCACTATCATGTCATGTCATTATTTAAAATTTACATTTAACCTGGTATAAGCGTGTTTGCAATAACTAAATATAAACAGGATGCAAGAGTTGTGGAGGAATCATGCGGCTCAGGGAGACGGGGAATAACTTCCACATACGAACTTAAAATGAGATGCTCCAGAGATATTCGGAAAGACAAGACAAAGATCTAAAACTTTCATATTTTAAGTTTTTTCGAAATTCTGGCTAGAAAATAGCTTAACTTGGCAAAAACAGTCATTCTGTGCACTTTTTATGCCAAAAATTCAATTCTGCGTAAAGTATGTAAAATGAGAGGGTTCCAGCGTAAAATTTTACATTCTGGGTGCCATCCAGCGTAAAATACGCAATTTCAGGGTTCCCTGCGTAAAATCTTACATTCTTGATGATATCCAGCGTAAAATACGCAATTTCAGGGTTCCCTGCGTAAAATCTTACATTCTGGATGATATCCAGCGTAAAATACGCAATTCCAGGGTCCCTAGCATAAAATCTTACATTCTGGATGATATCCAGCGTAAAATACGCAATTCCAAGGTCCCTAGCGTAAAATCTCACTCAGCCGACATGAAAAATCCAGAAAACTTGTTTTGGCCATAAAAACTTCATTTTAACTCGAAATGAGGTGAATCAAAAACCAAATTCACACGAAATTTCATGCTCTTGCTCATAGAACTATTAGTTTTCGAAAATAACAAGTTTTAGTAGATCAAAACCAAGAAAACTTTATGAACTAAAAGTTATAAAGTAGATATAGAAGAATCTATCCATCAAAATTAAAAACTCCAAGTTCTAAAGAGGCTTATAATCATGTAAAGAAAAGAATGGAACAATAAAACTTGAAATCCATCGTGAAGCAAGCTGCACTTGCCTAGGTCTCTCTCTCTCTCTCTCTCTCTCTCTCCCTCCTGGTGGTTGAAGAAGTAATGGTGGAGAGTAAATGAAGAAGGAAGGAAATAATGATGAGAGAGAAAAGGAAGGAGTTATAAATAAGGTGGGTGGTGGTAGGTAGGAGGGTTCACCTTTGGTTCATGATGAACCAAGCAAACCAAGCCAAGCCGAACCAACCCAAGAATAAACCAATCAATGAAATGCTAGAATAAATCAAGCAGTGAGACTTGCAATATGGGTCAAATTACGTATACGTATACTAAGATACGTAATATGAACCACATACATTACAGCTATTTTACAGAATTACAAGAAATTAGGTTTTGCCTTTGGTTTGGATAATGGCAACTTGTTTCAAGTTTGGTGATATTTTATATTAATAGATAGATTAAGAGGTAGCCACACAAACTAGCCAATCATTTGATATGAGATGTTCTTGACAAATGATGAGAAATTGGATTTTTGGCTTTGGGTTATTGAGAAATGATAAAGTAAGAGTTATACAAAGGGGACTAGGTTTGTTGAGTTTTACCAATCCTGTATTAGTATGAGCGATACTAAGGTTTTGGATACTATGTTATTGTATCTTTCTTACGTATTTGAAGTGATTGTGAAGTAAAGATATGTTAACCAGTCCTTTAAGCCTAGACTTTGTAATAGTTGATTATGTTATTCTCATTATCCTTTATTATACATGTGGAATGACCTTTGGTTATCTGGGTTTGGTGGCAAGTGGCACGGAATACATGAGACTATCTACGTTCTTGGTCATTTATATTTTAGGATATGATGATGCATACCTGAGCCATATGTTGCATGTTTTTCATTACAGAGGCATACCTGAGCTATATGCAATAGACCTTTTATGTTTGAAAAGTTTGTTGCACGTGAAAGAGTACTTGTGATTGAATTTGTTAGATGAGAATCTAATTTGTGAAGGAAGGTTCTTCAATGGAGTTCATTATGAGTTGACAAATCTATTACTTTTTTTAGATGCAATTAATTTGTTATTATATATATATATATATATATATATATATATATATATATATATATATATATATATATATATATATATAGGGATATTTTGTAAAACCTCCCCTAAATAATGGGCTAATTTGCGAAATACCCCCTAAAGATCTCGAATTGGTAAAACCCCCTTTTCGTCAAGACGCTGTTTGATTTTGGGTGACGTGGCAATCAGTGTGTGTTATTAAGTAAAAAAAAAACAGACGAAAATACCCCTCCCCAAAAGTCCGCCCAAAACAAATTTCCTCCTGAGAAGACGTTTCGACAGTGGAGAGAGAAAGAAAGAAAGAAGGAGAAGGAGGAGGAAAATTTTTCCAAAATTCTGGAAAAATTGGAGGTCTGAAGGCGAGGAGAAGGCTCGAAGGAGAGGATAACCCAACATGCAGTCTCTAGATCCACGAACGTTGTAAGTTTCTTTTCGATTCTGTGTTATTTTTCGAACATGCAGTATTTGTTTCTTCAATTCTTTGTTTTCCTTCAATTCTTGGTTTTTAAACCAACTGTTATTTCTTCGATGTTAGATTTGGTAGAAATTTGTGCCCTAATGTTAGATTTGGTAGAAATTTGTGCCCTAATGTTAGAAATTTGTGTTCTAATGTTAGATTTGGTAGAAATTTGTGCCCTAATGTTAGAAATTTGTGCCCTAAATTTGTACCCTGTTTTACAAAATCTGTGCCCTAAATTTGTACCCTGTTTTGCTAATTTGTAGTGCTAGAGTAGATTTTGGCAAGAAATATCTACTCATTCATTATGGGGGCTCTTGGCCGAAAGAACAGCCATTTGGTGGACTAAGATACTATGATTACAAGAATGGAAAAGTAGTAGATTTTGGAGTCTGTGATGGAGATGAATTGTGTATGCTAGATTTGATCAATGGGATGGGAAAGTATCTGCATGGTTTGGGAGGGCTAATAACATTTCAATATTTGGAGGGTGGATTTTTAATTGATGCAGATGGAGACAAAGACTTGTTGAGGTTTTGGACTGGTTCAGATCATGAAGGACCTGATAAAGTTCATTTATTTATGGTGCATACCAATCCAATTAAGGTAGCTACAAATGAGGGAGTTGAAGATTTGATTTCGTTTTTACAATCTGAAGGAGTTGCTGAAGAACTCTTCAATGACCTTGTTGGTCTTCCTGTGAATGAGCAGCCAAGTCAGCCTCCCAGTGGGCAGAGAAGAAGATTTTCACCAAGAGTTCCACCTAGAAGAGTTCCTTCTAGTGAGCAGCCAACAAAGCCAACTCAGCCAAGCCAACCAGAGGAGCCAGTCACTCAAAAGCCAGTAACACCTACTAAGAAATGCTACAAGAAAAGAGTTGCTAGTAAGGGAGAAAGACCTGAGAATGTGGCTACAGCAAGCAATGTGGTATATGCCACATCTCCTGCAAGAAGATTTTCACCTAGAAAACATTCACAAAGGGAGCAGCAGACACCACAGAAGAGGGCAAAGGAAAATGTAGATGGAAGAGCTGCAACAAGCAAGAAGAAAGCACAAGTAGAGTTTGATGAAGAGCATGAGACTGCAGAGGAGCTTCTAGGCATGGAAGAAGAAGAGTTGGATGTGCTCCCTGAGAGTACTAATCTCAATGAGGTTGACATGAATGATTTGCCAATTGAACATGAATATCATAGTGCTAGGTCTGACAGCTCTACATCCGAGGAAGAGTCTGATTCTGAATCTGAGTCAGAAGAGTCAGATGAGCCTGAGAGATTTGGAGAATACCACAAAGTTGATGACAAGTATGATGATATGTATGGAGATGTTGAGGGTGAAGACCATGTACCATGGTCTTGTGACACAGATGAGTGTTCAGTTGGTATGACATGGCCAACTATGAAGGAGTACAAGATGTGGGTGACCAGGCTATGCATTGACAATATGTTTGAAGTGAAGAAAGTGAAGGATGACCCCAAAAGGCTATGGTGCAAGTGTGTGGATCCTAAATGTTCCTTCCAACTGAATGGTAACTTGTAAGTTTCCCAATTTATTTGAATTCAGTTTCTAAATGTACCATATTTTCTTGAATTCAGTTAACTAATATTTTTTCCCAAATGTTGTTCATGTTTGCAGGCAAGGTGATGGTCACACAATAAAGATCACCAAATATGTAGAGAGGCACACATGCACAAACAGGACTGGGTCAGGAAAGAACAGAATGGCCAATGCATCATGGATAGCTGCTATTATAGAAGAGGATGTCAGAGAAGATGGATACAGCTTGAAGCCAAGGAGGATTCAGGAGAGGGTACTAAACAGGCATGGAGTACCAGTGAAGTACTGGGTCTGTTGGAAGGCTCTAGGTAAAGCCTTAACAAAAATATTTGGGTCTTATGAAGATGGTTACAAGTGGACACCAGAGGTGTGTAGGCAGATTTTGCTTAAAAATCAAGGCAGTATAGCCTCAGTTGCTACTGATAGTGATGGGGCTTTCAGCTATTGCTGTCTGGGCTTTGATGCCTACTTGAAGGGCTTCAAAGAGGGTTGCAGACCATTTGTTGGCCTTGATGGATGTCATCTCAAAGGAAAATATGGTGGGGTTTTGTTGTCAGCAGTGGCTCTAGATGCAAACAATGGTATGTATCCCTTAGCCATTTTCATATGTGATTCTGAGAACAAGGAAAATTGGACCCTGTTTCTTAATGCCATTAGAGATAGGGTTAATGAGCATCCTTTGCCACTGACATTCATATCTGATAGGCAAAAGGGGCTCATTCCATCTGTAAAGGATGTTTTCCCCTCTAGTAGGCATAGATTTTGTTTTAGACACATGTTTGAGAATTTTAAAGCCACACACAAGGGAAGTCACCTGAAAACCCTTGCTTGGGGGACATCTAAAGCCTATAGAGAGGTTGACCAGTACAAGAGGTACATGGATCAACTTGAGAATGACTCAAAGAGTGCATTTGAGTGGTTTTCCAGTGTGGAAACTAATACTTGGGCTAGGTCAACATTTGACTTAACCTCAAAGTGTGAGCATGTGACAAACAATTTCAGTGAGAGTTTCAACAGTTGGATGTTGGATGTGAGATCAAAGCCCTTACACAGAATTATGGAGGGTTTTAATTTGAAGGTAATGGGATTGATGTTTGAGAGAAAAATGAAAGTCAAGATGTGGGAGGGTGAGGGTATGATTTTGGTGCCAAGGGCAGATAGAATTGTAAAGAATAGAATGGAGAAGAAGAAGAGATATAGATTGTTTGGTGCTAGTGAATATAATTGGTGTGTAGTGAACAACAAGAGTTCCAGTAGGTGGGATGTGGACATGAAGGAGAAGTCTTGCAGTTGTTGTGTTTGGGATATCACTGGAATTCCATGTGTGCATGCAGTTGCAGTGGCCACACACTTGAGGATTGATGTCATTAGGTACACTTTCAGTTTTACTTTTCTATATCTACACTTTAGCTGTCTTATATATTAACTTATGGCTTTACTTACATTTTTGCAGTTTGGTAGATGACTTGCACAAGGTAAAGTCCTACAAGAAGGCTTATGCTGGGGTGGTAAAGGCATGTGCAAGCGAAGAGAATTGGGTAGAGGTAAAGTTTGTGTTTTGTGTCATCAATTTACTTACATTTATGCTCTAAATATTTTGGGTGATCAGTAGGCATAAAGGTAAAGTTTGTGTTTTGTACCCAGCCTGAAATGATAGTGCTTAAACCAAAACACAAGAGATCTGCTGGAAGACCAAGGATAAATAGAATAAGGACTGATATTGAAGGCACACCTAGCTCAAAGAAAGGTAAGAGAAAGTGTGGACATTGTCACTCTCTAAGTCACAATATAAGAACATGCCCAAGAAGGAATGCTGCAAAGATTGATGCACAGACTCCTGGAAGGGGCAGAGGAAGAGGCAGAGGAGGAGGCAATCCTCCAGCTCAGCAACAGACTACTGGAAGGTACAATAAACATGTTATTTAATAGTTAGGATGTTTTTTATGCTTTCTTATTACTTGTTCTGGTCAACATTTAGTGGCATGGAACCTGGTGCTTCTCAAACAAGAGGTAGAGGCCCAAATGCTGCTGGAAGAGGAGTTAATGTGCCTCCTTATACAGGGGTGGGTGCAGCTGGAAGAGCAGCAACAGCAGCAAACTTTCATAGCATGTATGGATTTAAAGCTGATGGCATGAAGGAAGCAACAAGACCCCAATCCCAGATCTTCAGGCCACCTAGATGGAGGCCTTAACTGCAGTTGTACTTGGTTTTTTTTTGTTGTGGACATTTTGTACAGAGGTTATTCTCTGCTTTAAGTATTTTGTGCAGTGATAGCATGTAAAAGTTTGTCTTTTAACTGCAGCTGATAGCATGTATTTTTGGGTTGTGGACATTTAGATACTCTGGAAAGTTTGTCTTCTGTAAGGATTCTATGTTTACATACTATGGACATGAAAGAGAAGTCTTGCAGTTTGTCTTTTGTAATGATACTATGTTTGGTGCATGTATTTTTCGACAGTTTATGGATGACGGCTGATTACCTAGAGTGTATGTCTAGAAACTGTGGACATAAAAGAGAAGACTGCAGCTGATAGTTGATAACATGTTTATATATAACAAATGTCTATTTTACATTGATCTTCTTTTCATTTGGTCTAACTTCAGTGAACCTTGAAACTGACCACACAATTCACCAATCTCTTCCGGACAATCTTTGGCCCAATGTACACGACTACCACACTTAGCACACCCCTTTGCTGAATGTTGTCTTGGTGGTGGCAACTTCACAGCTTCATCTAACCACTGGAATTCAGCACAATTGAAGTGTTGACATCTCAAAAATCTTCTGTGCGGATTAGCTCGAGTGTTTCCTTCCCAAACTCTTCTTATCCCGTCACATCTTCGGCATTTTGAGTACATAAATGGGCACCCTATTGCTGAATGTGTCGACTGGCAACAAATTTGGCATTTAATCTGATCACTTTCATCAATCTCATCACTTTCATCACTCGATTTCTGCAAATTTAGAAATTAAAAATTAGTGTTTCCTCCTAACTGTAAATATAATAATTTGTGTTTCCTCCTTACTGTAAATATAATAATTTGTGTTTCCTCCTTTAATGGCAGAAATTACCTCTTTATCTATAGATGAAGGAGCACCCCCCATGCTTGTAGGAACCTGATCTTCGGTAGACAAGTTGCACGCTGGAAGAGGATCAAGTGAAAGAGGAGGAGGATGATCGGTATAAATAGGTTGGAGAGAGGAAGAAGATGATCGGTATAAATAGGTTCAGCAAAGGAAGAAGATGACCGTTAGAGAGGGAGAGAGAAGACCGTTGGAGGACCCCTGCCACGTACGCAGGGGTATTTTCGTCTGTCTTTTTTTTTTTACTTAATAACACACACGGATTGCCACGTCACCCAAAATCAAACAGCGTCTTGACGGAAAGGGGGTTTTACCAATTCGAGATCTTTAGGGGATATTTCGCAAATTAGCCCATTATTTAGGGGAGGTTTTAGAAAATATCCCATATATATATATATATATATATATATATATATATATATATATATATATATATATATATATATATATATATTGCGATGAAGAGGTCGATCGCTAGGGTTTTCGTGGCAGCGACCTCGCCTCCCCCCCCCCCCTCCCCCCCGACCCCACCTACTTTCTCACAATATATATTATCAGTAATGGCCCCATAATACTACATAACATACCATAGAATTCGATGTATCAGTAATAGTTCCATAATACTATAATTTGGGGCTTGAGAAGTTGTGATCTTATGTATTGTAATACCTTTTCCGCTATATGCGAGTAATAAATTTACCCTTATTCCAAATATATATATATATATATATATATATATATATATATATATATATACTAGTAAAAGCTGTATGTTGTACATAAAATAATTTTTTTATAATCTTATCAAAATATAATTTAAGTATTTTTTTTTCTTCTAATCATTATCAAACCTGCGACTCCACCAACTTTCTCACAATAATAAGAGAGAGCCCAAAAAAATAAACAAGAGCGTTGTTCCATACATCCACCCACCCACCTCTGAAGAAGACAGAAAGAAATGAAGAAACCCACTGCAGCAGCATCATCGTCATACTTTCTTTGTGGTGGTAATATAGAGCGTCTCGTCAGAGAACGCTGTCGCTCGGAGAAGAACCTCCCCATGGAAGACGCACTCCATCTGTTCGACAAATTGACTGCTGCCAAGCACCCCATCCCCGACGTCTCCACCTACAACATCCTCTTCACCTCCATTACTCGTAAGAACAACCCAACTACAACATCCTCCTCCAACTTCTTCCCGACCATCTTCTCCTTGCTTCTTCCCAACATCCTCCTCCAACTTCTTCCCGACTTCTGCGGCCGGTCCAACAACGTTGACCTCGCCTTCGCCGTCTTCGCATGCATGATCAGACGCGGTTGGAGTCCCGACATCATCATCCTCAGCTCTCTGCTCAACGGACTCTGCGTCAAGAAGAGGTACAGCGACGCAGCCCAGTTGCTCGACAAAATGCCTCAGTTCGGTTTTGTGCCAGACGTTGTATCTTACAATACTGTCATAAAGGGTCACTGTGATAGCGGAAACACGGACCTGGCAATCGATGTACTCAGGAAAATGCATGCCGAACCCAATGTGTTCACTTACAGTATAGTCATCAACGCTCGTTGCAGAGAAGGAAATATGACTAGCGCTTCTCAGCTGTTCGAGGAGATGGTCAGCACGGGAATCCAGCCGAATGTCGTTACGTACAATACCATTATTAGAGGCCATTTGGTTCTTGGTCGATGGAGAGAGGCCAGCAGAATCTTTAAAGAGATGGTCGATAGAGGACTCGCACCAGATGTTGTAACATTCAGCACGTTGATGGATTATCTTTGCAAGCAGGGGAAAACGATCAAAGCGCATAAGCTACTCTATTTAATGGTTGAAAGAGGTGAGAAACCCAATAAAATCACGTATAATGTACTTCTGTATGGATATTGTCTCGAAGGCAGGTTCGAGAAGGTGGATGAGTTACTTAGTTCTATGTCTCGTGAGGGTCTAAGGCACGACGTCCGTAGTTACACTATTTTGATTGATGGGTACAGTAAGAACCAGAAGGTAGATGAGGCTATGGATGTGTTCAAGAAAATGCAACAAGAAGGAGTGCAACCGAACACTTTTACTTACAGTACTTTATTAGATGGACTTTGCAAGATCGAAAAAGTGGAGGAAGCTGAAGATCTCTTCCGTCAAATGGTAACTCAAGGTCTCTCTCCTGATATTATCACTTATACCACTTTGATTGATGGACTTTGCAAAATTAGAAAAGTGGTGGAAGCTGAAGGTCTCTTCCGTCAAATGGTAACTCAAGGTCTCTCTCCTAATATTATCACATATAACACTTTGTTTGATGGACTTTGCAAAATCGGAGAAGTGGAGGAAGCTAAAGACCTCTTCCGTCAAATGGTAACTCAAGGTCTCTCTCCTGATATTATCACTTACAACACTTTGATTGATGGACTTTGCAAGATCGAAAAAGTGGTGGAAGCTGAAGATCTCTTCCGTCAAATGGTAACTCAAGATCTCTGTCCTGATATTATCACTTATAACACTTTGATTTCGGGATTTCTAAAATTAGGAAAATGGGAAGTGCCTTCTAGATTGCTTGAGGAAATGAAGGATCAAGGGGTTGAACTTAATGTTGTGACATTCACCATGATAATGGATGCTCTGTGTAAAGAAGGAATGGTCGGAAAAGGTTATAAATTATTAGATGTCATGATTCAAAGAGGTTTGGAGCCCAATGTAGTAACATGCAGTACATTAATGGATGGATATTGCCTGATACAAGAAACAAGTAAAGCATTTAAAGTTTTTGACCTAATGCTCTCACGAGGTCATAAACCAAGTACAGTTACTTACAACATCTTGATCAATGGCTTTTGTATGTGGGGAAAGGTTGATAGAGCTAGACAACTTTTTGATGAGATGCCTTGTAAGGGATTGCAACAAACACTTGATACTTACAATATTATGTTATATGGATTATACCAAGCTGGAAGAGTTGCCGATGCAAAAGAAATACAAGATAAAATGATTGCTTCTGGAACTTCCCTGGAACTCCAAACCTATCATATAATATTGCATGGACTTTGTAAAAATCACCACATTGATGAGGCCATGAATCTGTTCAGCACCATATCATGTCAGAAGGAAAAACTGGAAGCTAGGACCTTCAATATTTTAATTCAAGGAATGATTCAAGTTGGTAAAGTTAATGCAGCAAGGGATCTCTTTAACTCTATTCTTGCAAATGACGTAGTGCCACCAGATGTTCTAACATACACCATAATGATGAAAGGCCTTATTAAAGAAGGGTTGTTGGATGAATTTGATGAGTTGTTTTTGTCAATGAAGAAATATGGTTACTCTTCAGATTCTGGTATGCTTAATGCTATTGTTAAGGGCTTGTTGGAGAATGGTGAAGTAAACAGAGCTATGGGGTTTCTTGCAGAAATGGATAAAAGAAAATTTAGCCTTGAGGCATCTACTGCGGCATCCATAGTGGATCTAGTCTCAAAGGATGGACAGTGTCATCATTATATGAAAATGCTTCCTAATTTTTCTCAACATTGTGCAAAGAGTAATGAGATTGACGTCGACTCGTCGATATCATCATTGATACATAAAATTTCTGGGTAAACACCAACATGGAGGTCATATAAAGTTTCTCACTTGAAAGGGATTGCTTACCATCCGATCTTGACATGTCATCTAATGGGACTATTCAATATTCACCACAATTACTTGGTAAGATTTCTTGGTTAAACTTATTGCTTTATTATATCAGCAATGCACTTATTCAATTGATTTAATTTGATGTTTCCATTTAACTTACATAATTGATTTGTTGTATATACATTGGATTGGCTACAAATAAGTGTCACACTTTTTTAGAGTTTATTAACTTTTCAATTAAGTATATGGTTTGTCATTTCCCACATGTATGTCAAAAATAGTTGTAAAAACCATATTATGATTTTTTTTATCATGCATTTAAACATAAGATCAAGCTCAAATGGAATATGTTTTCAAGATGTCGTTAGAGCAAGCTTTATTGATTATTTCAAAGTTAGTATCAATTTAGGGGTTGTTATAACTTGTAAGACTCTTCTTGTGGGTTTTGGTGTAACACCCACTTTTCTAAAATGAGGGTAATTTTGAACTTTTATAATTTCGATTAATCAATAATAAGATTTAACTGATGTTGTGATTTTTGGTAATTTTTTAATCAATTTAAAACTATTTAAAATGTTGAATTGTGATTTTGATGGTTAACTAGTTAAACCCTAGTTTTGCTAAGCTTAGAGACTAACCATGACCAAGAGAGCCTAACCATGTGATTAGGATGACTAATTATGACTTTTTAGCCTAAGGGTATTTTGGTCATTTTGACAATTTTCTGAAATTGTAAATTGTATAAGTGAAATATTGTGCTAATCCTTTAGTTAGGCCTTAACCTAGAAACTTAGCCTAATCTAGATTAGCCTTGAATGATTATGTTAACTAGTCATGAGATAATTACTAATATCTAGATATTATAGGAAGATATTTTTACTCTAAGATATTTGTAAAAGTTAGCCTATGACATTTTGAACCAATGGAAATGCCTAGAATTTGTTGGACAACCCTTAGCCACTCATCAAGACCTAAAACCTAGCCCTAATAAATCTATGGCAGCCATCAAACACTCCCTCTCCCTTCCTATAAGTCCCATTAACAAAAGTCTTGCCTCTTTTTACTTCTTACTAAGAACCCTAGAAATTCCCCTCAAATTTCCTTTCCCTAATATCCAAATCATCTCCAAATCAACCCTTTCTTCCACCAAATCTTCTTCATTTCTTATCTACTCCATGGTTAGAGGGTGTTAGCCAAGTTTGGGAGGCTTCGGAGCTCGTTCGTGTCCTTTTAGAATCTCTACGTGTCGGTGTCGTGTCGGAAGGCTTTTCCTTTGAATCTCTCTCCCGGAAGGTATAATCTCTCCTCTAAACCACCCCTACATGTATATAGGAATATTTTAAACCCATATGAATGATCCCCATGGTTGTATCTCCATTTGTGTCCATTTTGAGTCCATTTGGAGGTCATAGGAGTGTCCTTTGTGTTGTGGATGTGTTCATGTTACATATATAGATATATTGTAATGAGAGTGTATCTATATTTATATATGTAATAAATGGTTCATGATGATTATATAATCAAGTTTGTGAGTGTGGTTCCTCATATTATTATTGCCATTATTGTTGTGGATAATTAGGATATATATTGTGTATTCTTTTGGCTCAAACTATCTAAATCCGTCATGATTTTTATCCACGTTTTTAATTTCAGTCCTAACTTAGAAATGTCATAACTTCTAGCTCAAAGTCCGGTTTAATCTCCCGTTTTTTTAAAAGAAGCGTATTGAAGTTAGCTTTCCAAAAACATATATTAATAGGCCTAATTCTTTCTGTAAATTTCTAGAGAATTATTTGAGTGTCAACTGTACGAAAGACAAACGCGTTCTCGGTGTTTTCGCGATTCCCGGAGTTTTCGGAAACGAAAACGTGATCCGTTTGAAGTTTCGGAAAGCTAACACATAGATCTATAACATACTTTAATCCTAGATTTCAATTCATGGTGAGTTGGTACAGTATTTATTATTAGTAGGAGTTACTATTCGGCATATGCATTTTGTGCACCCTTGTGTGTAATACAATGTTCTATTTAATTTTAATCCATGTTAATGTATATACATTATGTAATTAAATAGAGAATGCAAGCATGAGTAAATGGTTAAATAAATGATGTATGAGGTATAAGTATCCTATCTAATGTAAGGATGTATAAGTATGGCTTGTAATAAATATGTAGGTTCCATAGTATGTAATGTATGGTGCATATAGTAGTGCAAGAGAATAAATGAATGATGAATGAATGCAAGCATGAATGTAATATAATAATAGATGTAATGTATGCAATATACAAGTTAATGAGATATAATGTTCTATGTTAACACAAATCCTATATTACCTCATGTACCCCTTACACTATGTTGACACTATCACATTTGACACTTTGTTCACTTACACTTTGACACTCTTTGATATGTATACACTATGTATGCCCATTTAACCCTTACTTGCCCCTTTGCCATGTTCACATACACACATAGCCTCTTAAATAATTATTTATGAATATAGTTAACTTAGCTATGTATGTATATTATATATAGGGTAGCATATTGTATTGTAATATATAAGTTTATATAGCCATTGAAATGTCTTGATTATAGACCTAATGTTGAATACCAATATATGCATGTGTATATATGTGTAGACATGCATAGCTTAAAGTAATAGATTACCTAGTGTATATCTAATGTGAATTCTTGCCTATTTTAGTATTGAATAATTGCATGCTATATAGAGTTGGATGTATGTTGGCTTGTATAGCCTTGTATTGATGTGTGCTTGCTAGGATAGTCTTGGTTAGGCCTAGTAAGACTTGCTGGGTTAGGACATGACCTAGTTTGACCTAGTTTGACTAGTGCAGTTGACCAGAGTTAACCAAGGGTTGACTTTGGCCTAGTTTGATCTAGATTCATGTAGAATGCATTGTAGTGCTTTATATTACCCTTCTGGACATGTTGTGACTTGTGCTGTGCTGTTCTAATTAGGAGCCAGACACCTCTCCTCGGACAGTATCTTTACCTTGGACATTCAGATATCAGGCGAGTACATTCTCTGATCATTTCATACTTGTTAGGATTTATATTCTTGCTCTAGATTATTTTACATGATGCTGTCACGTTGTTATCACGGATTGGTACTATATGGATCTTGTTATGCGATGTTATCTCCCTCGGGGTGCATCAGATACAGTTGTCATGTGCTTTTCACGAACATCTTGTATTTCATTTACACCGCTTTCATGTATACTCTTGTGCAATCTTGTACTCTCATGATCACGTGAGCAAAACATGATAAAAATCTCTTGTATAAGGTAACGTAACTTGACTGGATCCTTGTGTATTGATTGGGGAGGGTGAGTAGGAATGGTTATGTGATTAAATTCCATCTTGTGCAATCTTGTGCGCATCTATTGTACACTCACGTATGATGGAGCTACCTATTGTTATTGTTATTGTTTACCTAAGCCATTTACATAACCATATTGTGCTCTAAATCACTAGTATTGCATTTTTACTTATCCTATATATATTTCAGTTATAAATTCTCTCTCGTTTTCATATACTTTTCTTACAGTTCATGTATCTTACTCTATGCATGCTTTACATTTCCCAACATGATATGAACTGCGTGAGATGTATTGTGCTCGCTCCTGTCCTGACTGGACCTGTTGACAAATTTTACAGATAGCTTGGAGGTTGCCTGCTAGCCTAGAGGAGACACTTTAGAGGTTGTTTAGATAGTTATTTCATTTGTCTGGAGTTGTATTTACTTTGTGGATTATTGTATTTGAGTTTTGAGATATATTTCTGGGTTTATGTATCTTAGACACTTAGACTTCTATCTCCTGTATCTCTTTTGGATTTCATGTTTTATCTATCTTTATCATGCTCTACCTTAGATGTGATTGAGACTGTATCTGCTATGTCACCCCCATTCGGGGAGTATAAACTGCTTAGTATTATATGTTAGATGTTGTGACCTAGAACAGCGTTCTACCGCCGACACTGCGGCGTAGGCTGGGCGTCATTACGTTCTCGTACCCTAATAGTGGGTGCGGGTCGTGACACGTTTTTAGTGGTGGCCCATACAGGTCGAGTTTGTGTAGTGGTATTCGAACTAGAGTACCACTACAGCCTGCAGTAGGAGTAGGATATATTTTTGAAGGTACTCAATCACAATTAGGATCCCTTGAGAGATTCCTGGGACAACCCTTGAGAATCTTATTTTAACTTCGATTTGAAAACTCTTTTTTTACTTGATTTGATTTATCTTTACTTTCTGCTATTGAATTTGATTTTGATGGATTATTATTGAATTTGAGTTTGTATTTATTGATTTTGAAGGATGATTATTGAATTTTAAATTTTGATGATAGCTATTGCATCCGAGTTTGTATTTTCATGGATTTTTGTTCATTTTTGGATTTTGATGTTCGTTGATAAATTTGAATTGATTTTTGAGTATTCATTGTTGATTTAAATTAATTTTGTCAAGATGAAATTATATGGGCTAGGTCATCTAAGTTATGGAGTTTAGTCTTCTACAGTCATATTAGCCAGCATGGTGAGGACATATAGTTTGACTTGGATATATCTCTCGGGTGTGAGAATTTAAGGTTTTCGCAGCCAAGCTAGCGGCATTGCAAAAATGTTAAATACCATGATTTTAGAGGTATGTGCCTAAGTCGAGGACTCTGTGATTATCGTAGCCTTGATTACTAGTATGACGGGGATTTAGTGTACCATGATTTTGGACAGACGCATATGATTATCAGATTGTACCTTAAATGTTTTCGAAACATGTTTTCTCTACTTTTGTTTATGTCCTTCAAAAAATAATAATAATTATTAATTGTTTTGTTTTGTTTGTTTCTCATTATTTAACTTAAGAGTAGGTTTGCATGTTTTTATAAACCTTTGCGTAACTTCTTGCTATGAGTTTCTTCTTAATGCAATTAATCGATAATTTTGCTAGACTTTATCTTGGATTTGATAATTTAGTTCTGGATTTCAAAATGGTTCTTCTTTAAATAGATAAGCAAAACAGATTTTATTGTTATTTCTTTCTTGCTATTATTCTTGTATTAAATAATAATAATAATAAAACTGCCTTGGTTACATCAATCGACTACTTTGCAATCTTGGTAGGAATCTAAATGTTGGTCTTAACGTAGAATTAAAATTTTATTTTGGGACATGAGAATATGTATATGAATATATATAGCAGACACTTTCCTGACACTTATGCATGCTACACTTGATTTCCACCTATCTGAATACATATTAATATGTCGTTAATGTTTAAATTCTCAAAACCCTAATATTTCTGGTTCTCTGCTTTTTCTAGCTTGACTCGTGGTTTAAATATAAATTTCATGTTATTAGTTACGTTTACATTACTGCAACATGTTAATATTACACTTGTTTAAATGTTAGCTTATTTTCAGATTTTGTATGTAAATGCTGAACTAAAACTGGGTTTAACCTTTCAATACTAAGCTATAACCCTGTGCAAGGACACACACACACACCTTAACTTAGTATACGCTGTCATGTAACATAACATTTCCTCTCTATGTTATGATCACATACCTGTATAGATATATATAGAGAGCTTAGGCATACATGTTATAATATATGTATATACATAACTAAATCTCTACCTCCTTATATATATATATATATTTATATATATATATATATATATATATATATATTTTTATATATATATATATATATATATGGTTAGCCATGCATGTTATGAGTAAATAGGTTGTATATTGTAGATTGTTAACCAATATGCCATGATTAGTGTAACTTGATAGTTATTGTTTGAAACCCAAACCCTCCTATGTGTTTCATGTATATTTCACATACATACACGAACTACATAACTTGTACATAATGCTAGCTTTTCCCTCTCTAACGCTATATATATAAATATATTGTGATTGAATTTCCATGCAATTGGCTTTAATTCTTTAACTTTTGATTTTGATTTTCTTGAATAGTACCCCTTATTAGATAAATGGTAGTTAACTTTATTTTATTTTGATAAGTACCAGTTTTCATATAGGACGGTAGACTGCCTTACAGTTTTGATGATTTGTTATTTCTGTATCTTTTCCAGTTTAACACCCCTGATTGCTTGTATGTTTGATACCCTATTACCGTTTTGGTTAGCATGACTAGTATACCTAGATGAGACTATTACTACCACCATATGCCATGACCCTGTATGCCGTCTTTTTTTAATCGTATGATTTAGGAAAGTTCTGAGACCATGATTATTGGGGAAGACTCTAGAAGAAGTACGACCATCTTAATTTCGAGGACGAAATTCTTCTAAGGGGAGTAGACTTGTAACACCCACTTTTCTAAAATGAGGGTAATTTTGAACTTTTATAATTTCGATTAATCAATAATAAGATTTAACTGATGTTGTGATTTTTGGTAATTTTTTAATCAATTTAAAACTATTTAAAATGTTGAATTATGATTTTGATGGTTAACTAGTTAAACCCTAGTTTTGCTAAGCTTAGAGACTAACCATGACCAAGAGAGCCTAACCATGTGATTAGGATGACTAATTATGACTTTTTAGCCTAAGGGTATTTTGGTCATTTTGACAATTTTCTGAAATTGTAAATTGTATAAGTGAAATATTGTGCTAATCCTTTAGTTAGGCCTTAACCTAGAAACTTAGCCTAATCTAGATTAGCCTTGAATGATTAGGTTAACTAGTCATGAGATAATTACTAATATCTAGATATTATAGGAAGATATTTTTACTCTAAGATATTTGTAAAAGTTAGCCTATGACATTTTGAACCAATGGGAATGCCTAGAATTTGTTGGACAACCCTTAGCCACTCATCAAGACCTAAAACCTAGCCCTAATAAATCTATGGCAGCCATCAAACACTCCCTCCCCCTTCCTATAAGTCCCATTAACAAAAGTCTTGCCTCTTTTTACTTCTTACTAAGAACCCTAGAAATTTCCCTCAAATTTCCTTTCCCTAATATCCAAATCATCTCCAAATCAACCCTTTCTTCCACCAAATCTTCTTCATTTCTTATCTACTCCATGGTTAGAGAGTGTTAGCCAAGTTTGGGAGGCTTCGGAGCTCGTTCGTGTCCTTTTAGAATCTCTACGTGTCGGTGTCGTGTCGGAAGGCTTTTCCTTTGAATCTCTCTCCCGGAAGGTATAATCTCTCCTCTAAACTACCCCTACATGCATATAGGAATATTTTAAACCCATAGGAATAATCCCCATGGTTGTATCTCCATTTCTGTCCATTTTGAGTCCATTTGGAGGTCATAGGAGTGTCCTTTGTGTTGTGGATGTGTTCATGTTACATATATAGATATATTGTAATGAGAGTGTATCTATATTTATATATGTAATAAATGGTTCATGATGATTATATAATCAAGTTTGTGAGTGTGGTTCCTCATATTATTATTGCCATTATTGTTGTGGATAATTAGGATATATATTGTGTATTCTTTTGGCTCAAACTATCTAAATCCGTCATGATTTTTATCCACGTTTTTAATTTCAGCCCTAACTTAGAAATGTCATAACTTCTAGCTCAAAGCTCGGTTTAATCTTCCGTTTTTTTTAAAAGAAGAGTATTGAAGTTAGCTTTCCAAAAACATATATTAATAGGCCTAATTCTTTCTGTAAATTTCTAGAGAATTATTTGAGTGTCAGCTGTACGAAAGACAAACGCGTTCTCGGTGTTTTCGCGATTCCCGGAGTTTCCGGAAACGAAAACGCGATCCGTTTGAAGTTTCGGAAAGCTAACACATAGATCTATAACATATTTTAATCCTAGATTTCAATTCATGGTGAGTTGATACAATATTTATTATTAGTAGGAGTTACTATTCGGCATATGCATTTTGTGCACCCTTGTGTGTAATACAATGTTCTATTTAATTTTAACCCATGTTAATGTATATACATTATGTAATTAAATAGAGAATGCAAGCATGAGTAAATGGTTAAATAAATGATGTATGAGGTATAAGTATCCTATCTAATGTAAGGATGTATAAGTATGGCTTGTAATAAATATGTAGGTTCCATAGTATGTAATGTATGGTGCATATAGTAGTGCAAGAGAATAAATGAATGATGAATGAATGCAAGCATGAATGTAATATAATAATAGATGTAATGTATGCAATATACAAGTTAATGAGATATAATGTTCTATGTTAACACAAATCCTATATTACCTCATGTACCCCTTACACTATGTTGACACTATCACACTTGACACTTTGTTCACTTACACTTTGACACTCTTTGATATGTATACACTATGTATGCCCATTTAACCCTCACTTGCCCCTTTGCCATGTTCACATACACACATAGCCTCTTAAATAAGTATTTATGAATATAGTTAACTTAGCTATGTATGTATATTATATATAGGGTAGCATATGTATATAAGTTTATATAGCCATTGAAATGCCTTGATTATAGACCTAATGTTGAATACCAATATATGCATGTGTATATATGTGTAGGCATGCATAGCTTAAAGTAATAGATTACCTAGTGTATATCTAATGTGAATTCTTGCCTATTTGAGTATTGAATAATTGCATGCTATATAGAGTTGGGTGTATGTTGGCTTGTATAGCCTTGTATTGATGTGTGCTTGCTAGGATAGTCTTGGTTAGGCCTAGTAAGACTTGCTAAGTTAGGACATGACCTAGTTTGACCTAGTTTGACTAGTGCAGTTGACCAGAGTTGACCAAGGGTTGACTTTGGCCTAGTTTGACCTAGATTCATGTAGAATGCATTGTAGTGCTTTATATTATCCTTCTGGACATGTTGTGACTTGTGCTGTGCTGTTCTAATTAGGAGCCAGACACCTCTCCTCGGACAATATCTTTACCTTGGACATTCAGATATCAGGCGAGTACATTCTCTGATCATTTCATACTTGTTAGGATTTATATTCTTGCTCTAGATTATTTTACATGATGCTGTCACGTTGTTATCACGGATTGGTACTATATGGATCTTGTTATGCGATGTTATCTCCCTCGGGGTACATCAGATACAGTTGTCATGTGCTTTTCACGAACATCTTGTATTTCATTTACACCGCTTTCATGTATACTCTTGTGCAATCTTGTACTCTCATGATCACGTGAGCAAAACATGATAAAAACCTCTTGTACAAGGTAACGTAACTTAACTGGATCCTTGTGTATTGATTGGGGAGGGTGAGTAGGAATGGTTATGTGATTAAATCCCATCTTGTGCAATCTTGTGCGCATCTATTGTACACTCACGTATGATGGAGCTACCTATTGTTATTGTTATTGTTTACCTAAGCCATTTACATAACCATATTGTGCTCTAAATCACTAGTATTGCAGTTTTACTTATCCTATATATATTTCAGTTATAAATTCTCTCTCGTTTTCATATACTTTTCTTACAGTTCATGTATCTTACTCTATGCATGCTTTACATTTTCCAACATGATATGAACTGCGTGAGATGTATTGTGCTCGCTCCTGTCCTGACTGGACCTGTTGACAAATTTTACAGATAGCTTGGAGGTTGCCTGCTAGCCTAGAGGAGACACTTTAGAGGTTGTTTAGATAGTTATTTCATTTGTCTGGAGTTGTATTTACTTTGTGGATTACTGTATTTGAGTTTTGAGATGTATTTCTGGGTTTATGTATCTTAGACACTTAGACTTCTATCTCTTGTATCTCTTTTGGATTTCATGTTTTATCTATCTTTATCATGCTCTACCTTAGATGTGATTGAGACTGTATCTGCTATATCACCCCCATTCGGGGAGTATAAACTGCTTAGTATTATATGTTAGATGTTGTGACCTAGAACATCGTTCTACCGCCGACACTGCGGCGTAGGCTGGGCGTCATTACGTTTTCGTACCCTAATAGTGGGTGCGGGTCGTGACATTTGGTATCAGTGTTTCATATCATACTTCCCGAGTTTTGGCATGGGAAAGCCAAAAAGTAAGAAAGATTATAAAAAAAAGAGAAATTTGATACATGAAGGCGTAGCTTTATGTATTATTTATGTTATTTCCATATTAGTTTTGAATGAAATAATATTTTGCCTTGTTGAATGAATCAAAGAAACACAATATTTGAATTGACATGTGTATATATAGGTAGTTGACTATCCTTCTCTTCCTCTATTTTTATCTTTTGATTTCTTTGTGTTAAATTCCATGCCTCTACACCAAAACTCTATACTGTTGGTAAGGGTTATATTTTTTGTATTATTCAACATGCCCCCAAATAGATTGAAGGTCTACTTTTATGGGTTGAGAGTTTGATTCAAGCATTGATATTATTTTCTTTTGTAAAATCAATAAAAAGCTTTACAAAGTGATTGAACCTGGGTTCCTTAGGGTTGTTTGGATAGAAAGAACTCCTTGGGACTGAGAAAGAGTGTAGAAAAAATTTGGACTTATTTTTTGCACTTTCTTGTCCACTCCTTTTAAAATGTGTTTGGATAGCCATTATGAAAGGAAGTTAAAAACTGCGAAGTACATTGTAATATCATAAAATATTATTATCCAGCCCTTCCTGATCTATGTTTTTTTGACGTCATCCTTATTACTGGCTTAGTTTTCTTTTTGCTTGGTTCTCGTCTTTGAAGCTACTCTACTTCAAAATTTGCTATAGGAAATAGCTATTAGTAGTTTTGCGAAATTTTGTTTTTGTAAGTGATGTTGTAGTTCGCCTTATGCACGTGGGATTTTTGGAGTTTCGAAAAACTAAAACAGGAATGGTGGTATTGTAATCTTTCATGACTCACTTCTTTGCTTTATACTATACTTTAAGGCGAGGTATACAATTGGGCGTTACTGACATCCTGTAGTTGTTAGATTTGAGTCGAACTTATCTACAAATCCACGGCCAAATTGGTATCGGTTGGTACCTTAAATTCATTTTAGTACTGGTTAGATCGGTTTCGGTGTTTCAGATATTTAGGCCTCTATGCCTAAAGTAGCCAGAATTGGCAGGAACTTTCCGAAGTGGTCTTTGAAAACTTGCCATAAATTTTTAAAACTGGCCCAGGTCTCAAAATTTCCTGAAACAAGGCCAAAACTGGCGGAAACTTTCAAAATTATACTAAACTGGCCAAATTGTGTGCTTCATTCAGGCTGTTGCATGTTTACTAAAGAACCTTTTTGAGCGCGTATATGGTAACTTGGGTATTATATATGCATTATCATGTTGTAGTTTCTTAAAAACATATAACTAAGCAGCTATTTGTGAAAACTAGGACAGAACTACGTAAATATTTTATAAAATTATGTTTCATTTCTTATATTTGGTTAAGTTTGTAAAGTGTTGAAGCTTTTTTGAAGTGAAGCTTGAAACTGCAATAATGTTATCTGAAACTGAGAAAATTGTTAAACTACCAATATTGATACTCATAGAGAGGTTCATGTAAGATACTGATTGCATGGTTATAAACCTTGCTATAAGGGGATTACATTTAGGAATATAACAGGAATGTTGATACTCATATAGAGGTTCCTGTAAGATACTGACTGCATGCTTGTAAACCTTGCTATAAGGGGATTACATTTAGGAATATAACTTGCTAAAATTTAGGAATATTGATACTCATATAGAGGTTCCTGTGAGATACTGACTGCATGGTTATAAACCTTGCTATAAGGGGATTACATTTAGGAATATAACATGTATTAGTTAATTGGCTGCATAGTAGTATGATACTAAGCAGGAGGAAAAAGTAGGATGAAATGAAGTAACTTGTAAATCTGTATATCACTTGCAACATGTTTTAGAAAAATTTCCTGCTATTTAGTCACTCTAAGATGTCTAACCTTCTAAGATTGTTAAGGAGAACACAAGTGTACAGAGCATAAATGCGTTTAAGCTGTACTACTATATATGCACGTGCGTTGCACGTATTTTATACTATTTGGAAAGAACAAATAATAGTATTATGGATTATTATATTATTTTATATTATTATTAGGAAGACTAGGACATCCACCTTAATTAACTAAGCTTATTATTAAATTAGTATTATTATATTATTATATATATTATTTTATACATATATGTAAGACTATTTAGGAATATCAAAAGATAGCTTCCTTAATTACCTAGTTGTCTCTATTAACTTAAATAAACAATTTAATTAGTAAACTTATGCAAGGGTATATTTGGAAAGAAAAGTTTCACGGTGAAGCTCAACTTTTTCCATTATATACTAGTATAGATATCGTCTTTAGGATAGAAGAGCATGCTTTGTGCATATGTGGGTGTTGTTTCTTTTAATGATGTTTCAAGTAATAATGTTATGATCGGAAGTCTAGTTACCTCACACTTGGGGAAGACCGTTAAATCACTAGACAAGACTTATCTTACGAATTCAACCATCCATCAAGTGGGCATCTTGGTTTTTTGCCTGAACCCCTCTTGCTTGAAGTTGAGCAGGTCGAGAATTCGACAAAGATCATGAAGGCCGATGTCAGGTCGATAGACAGTCGCAATAGGTATGCATAGTACATGTGTAAAATATAATGTGTGTCATCACTCACCTGTCAAGATGGGTTTATGATTGGTGTCACAAATACTTTGTATTGTCTCTTCCGTGAAATGGTAACTCGAGGTCTCTCTCCTAATATTATCACTTATAACACTTTGATTGATGACTTTGCAAAATTAGAAAGGTGGTGGAAGCTGAAGATCTCTTCCATCAAGTGGTAACTCAAGATCTCTCTCCTGTTATTATCAGTTATACCACATTGATTGATGGACTTTGCAAAATTACAAAAATGGCGGAAGCTGAAGATCTCTTCGGTCAAATGATAACTCAATGTCTCTCTCCTAATATTATCACTTATAACACTTTGATTTTGGGATTTCTAAAATTAGGAAAATGGGAAGTAACTTCTAGATTGCTCGAGGAATCGAAGGATCAAGGATTGAACTTACTGTTTTGACATTCAACATGATAATTGATGCTCTGTGTAAAGAAGAAATGGTTGAAAAAGTGTATAAATTATTAAATGTGATGATTCAAAGAGGCTTGGACCCCGATGTAGTAACATATACTACCTTAATGGCTGGATATTGCCTGATACAAGAAACTAGTAAAACATTTAAAGTTTTTGAGCTAATGCTCTCACGAGGTCATAAACCAGATACAATTACTTACAACATCTTGATCAAGATACAATTACTTACAACATCTTGATCAATGGCTTTTGTATGTGCGGAAAGGTTGATAGAGCTAGACATCTTTTTGATGAGATGCATTTTTAAGGGATTGCAACAAACACTTGCTACTTACAATATTATGTTAGGTTGATTATACCAAGCTGGAAGAGTTGCTTACGCAAAAGAAATACAAGATAAAATGATTGCTTCAGGAACTTCCCTAGAACTCCACACCTATCTTATAATATTACATGGACTTTGTAAAAATCACCACATTGATGAGGCCATGAATCTGTTCAACACCATATCATGTCAGAAGGAAAAACTGGAAGCTACGACGTTCAATATTTTAATTGAAGGAATATTTCAAGTTGGTAAAGTTAATGCAGCAAGGGATCTCTTTAACTCTATTCTTGCAAATCACGTAGTGTCACCAGATGTTTTAACATACACTATAATGATGAAAGGCCTTATTAAAGAAGGGTTGTTGGATGAATTTGATGAGTTGCTTTTGTCAGTGAAGAAATATGTTCACTCTTCAGATTTTGTTATGCTTAATGCTACTATTGTTAAGGGCTGGTTGGAGAATGGTGAAGTAAACAGAGCTATAGGGTTTCTTGCAGAAATGGATAAAAGTAAATTTATCCTCAAGGCATCTACTGCACCATCCATAGTGCTCTCAAAGGATGGACATTGTCATCATTATATGAAAATTCTTCCTAATTTTACTCAACATTGTGCAAATTTTGTAATGAGATTAACGTCGGCTCGGCGATATCATCATTGATACATAAAATTTCTAGGTAAACACCAAATGGAGTTCATATGAAGTTTTTCACTTGAAAGGGATTGCATACCATCTGATCTCGACATGTCATCTAATGGGACTATTCAATATTCACCACAATTACTTGGTAAGATTTCTTGGTTAAACTTGTTGTTCTATTATATTTAGCAGTTCACTTATTCATTGATTTAATTTGATGTTTCCGTTTAACTTACATTATTGATTGGTTATATATACATTGGATTGGTTACAAATAAGTGGCACACCTTTTTAGAAAGCAGATAAACACTATCAGGAGTACTCTGCCTAAATCGTATTTATATTACAGTCTTGTATGTTGTCAGGACCGTAGCAATTTCTATAGTCCTGAATACTTCAAGGACTGTAGAAAATTTCTACAATCCTGACAACATACAAGGTTTATGACAACAAAAACGACGAGGAAGATATGCTCTATATAAAATGTATCGGGCAGTGGAAACTTTATTTTCTTCGGTACTATTACTAATGCAGCTTTTGATATGCTCTTAATTTGTTTCCAGTTTTGTAGTAAGGTCTTATTCATTTTCAAATTTCTAGTTCAGCCTACCTGTGTGGTAATTGATATTCTTTATTTTTTATGTTTGCCATAAGATATGTCCTCGAGGACGACGAAGAAGCTAGATGGATCTCTATATACCTCAGAGGAATGTTCCATTCCACAAGGTTGTCACACTAGCTTATGGACATCGCCAATGAAAATAAGCCCATGCAACTGCTCTCATCATCTCGAGGATCCTACTTGGGAGTTTCAACATGTCGAATCACAACTAGTGTCTAACTAGATCGTACACATGTATTATATTTTGATGTAACTAACACTAATGCTTGAGCAAAACACAATTGTATCATCATCATTACAGAAACTCTCAGTCTTAATGTGTATGGGGAAAAAAAAACTGGCGCACTTTGAGTAGCCATGGATATCTAATGCTCTCTAGCATTCCTTCGGCAATCACAAACTTGACAGCAGTTTCATGTCGATTCGCAAATGTTGGGACCTGTAGATGTCTCAGCATCATGGGGGTACAGATTTGCCTTCTTCTGACTCACGTTTCCTGTTGAAGCACCTTGCAAGCATAAGAAGCGATATTTACAAACAAACCTGCTCTTTGGTGTCCAATAAGCAGTGAGTAAACCTTCTTCTTATATGCTTGATAGCTAGTTTTACTCTCATGTCTTTTCTGCCTCCTTAACACATTGGTACCATGCTTGTCTTTACATTTCTGTCTTTACATCATTTCTTTTCTGTATTTGTGTTTTGCGTTTTGCTAATATCTTGGGCTTCGTTTGTGGCATTTTGTTTGGTGGGGTCTGACTTATCATGGTTTCATATTTAGAGCCCAAGAATAATGAAACATGACCATGACTCCCTTCAAATCAGAGACCTATTAGATTCAAATTGAATTTTATGGTTTGATTTGCATAAATATCTGTCATGTCTTTTTATTCAATTCCTTAGCTTTGGTTTAGAATTGAGAGAGAGAGAGTGCTAAAAAGTATTAGGTTACAAACTTCACACCATCGGCATCTTAAGATCACTCATTGTGAACAATCCTCATGACTCTTATCAATAAAAATCACTAATGTTTTCACCCAATTTCCATATGATTTGTGGAGTCATTCTTTGTACCTAGACCAAATGGTGGAGCTTTGTTAAGAAATGTTCCAATGAATCATCATCATCCAAGCCTTATTCTCCCATCAGAATTGGTCGGCTATGGAGCACGAGAAAGATGCTCAAAATAGTTTTGCCAAGCTTTTGTGTTTCAAATTCTTATTTTAGGATTAACTTAAGCTGCATAATGCTATTCTAAAACTTCTGGTCATTCATTTATAGGTCCCTGTGATGTACTTATTTTGAACAGGTGATGATGTACTTCTTTCTGGTCCTACATATCTTTTGTTGTTGCTCCGAATCATATCAATTGATTTTTATGATTCCCATGATTAGTAGACTCTTAGTCTAAAAATCTAAATTTGATACCTTGATTATAGTTAAATTTGGACGTTGACTACCCTGTCCAATTTTCATTATTTATGTACGTTAACTGTCGTATACTACAACTATAATTTGTTAAACCATCAAACCATGCAATCATGCCATTGTGTTTGATTATTTAGCGTTGTCATAATCTTTTGGTTCTACATTGTACGGCAACAATTTTCGGTGAAGGAAAGCTGTTGAAAGTCATCTAATGAGTCATATCTTGTTGAAAAATAGGCTATGAACATTTGTATATCTCAATGACATACTTCTTCTTGAATTTGTGAACCACACATTGCTTCCAAAGGTTTCTTTACCTATTCGGCACTTGTTGCCTCCGTTCTCAGTGTTTCACACTCTCTCTGTTGATTCACCATAGGAAAAAAAATCTGGATGAAATGATTTCACATTTTGATGTTGTATTCCTTGTCTGGAGTTCCATGGTGCGGCTGATGCCAAAATACTTGAAAGAATAATTTCTTTTAACATGCTTTATTTGTTCTTATGGATAATATGTTCTTGTTCCAGAATTCAATTTGGATTCTGATAAATGCCCACTCTATTTATTTCAGGAATGCAAAGCAGTCTTCTACGTCTTGAGCTTGCAAATATTCTTTTCCTGGATCTACTTGAAGGTCTTTCTCCAGTCATCTTTGTAAACCAAGTTACCAACAATTTGGAATTATATGATCAAGCTTTAACATGTAAATTTGTATCATACATTTGTAAAATTTGATATATAGACGAGAATTAAGAGAGCACACCTTGGTAAAGTAAAAGAGAAATACACATGAAAGTAGATCATGCTATATGTATTAAAGTGTATATTGTCACTTTTAGCAAATGTCCAGTGCCAAACCTGACAGTAACATCCACGTGGACTCATTAACCTCAATAATGATGATAAATTGGGGATTTGGTCACCATATGTGAGATGTTCTAGACAAATGGTGAGAAATTGGGGTTTTGGCTTTTGGGTTATTGAGAAATGATAAAGCCAGACAAAGAATTTGGGATTAGCTTTGGTGAGTTTTACCGATCATGTATTAGTACGAGTGATACCTAGGTTTTGGATACTATACTATTGTATCTTCCTTATGTATTTGAAGAAATTAAGACGTAAAGATATGTCAACCAATCCTATAAGCGTAGAATTTTAATGTTAACATTAATATTAATGTTAATTTTAAAATTTGTCATCTTAGATGTTACACTAACTGTCATGTCAAATGTCACATAAAAAGAAAGATTTGAAAAAACAATTTGGAGGTGCGAATAACATCGCTACTAATATAAAGGAGCTTCAAAAAACGGTTCCAAATTAAGCCGTTTAAACCGTGTATATCAACCATTAAATTTTTAAAAAATAAAAGTTCAAAATTAACTACTTTTTTTTTCCTTCTGTGGATAATCGAACCTCTTTCCCATCCGATATTGTAATATATTTAAAATTAAAATTATCTTCAAAGTAACTACATAATATTATCTAATTAAATACATTTCCAGAATTTAAAAATTAATCATAACAAATCTTATATTAAAATTATTATACTTTATTTATAATATGGTTGATTTCTTTTTATACGTCCAACACACAATAAACATGTGACCTATGAGTCCACCTACTTTCTCACAATAATAAGAGAGAGGCCGCCCATGAGCGTTGTTCCATTAACACCCACCTCTGAAGAAGAAAGGAAGGAAATGAAGAAATCCACTGCATCATCATCGTCATCGTACTTTCTTTGTGGTGGTAATGTAGAGCGTCTCGTCAGAGAACGCTGTCGCTCGGAGAAGCACCTCCCCATGAAAGACGCACTCCATCTGTTCGACAAATTGACTGCTGCCAAGCACCCCAAACCCGACGTCTCCACCTACAACATCCTCTTCACCTCCGTCACTCGTAAGAAAAACCCAACTACAACATCCTCCTCCAACTTCTTCCCGACCATCTTCTCCTTGCTCAACAAGCTCAACCGTTCCGGCACCACTCCCGACACCATCACCTACGCCATCTTCATCGACTTCTGCGGCCGGTTCAACAACGTACACCTTGCCTTCGCCGTCTTCGCGTGCATGCTGAGACGCGGCTGGAGTCCCACGATTATCATCCTCAACTCTCTACTCAGAGGACTCTGTGTCAAGAAGAGTTACACCGCCGCAGCCCAGCTGCTCGACAAAATGCCTCAGTTGGGTTTTGTGCCAAACGTCGTATCTTACAATATTGTCATAAAGGGTCACTGCGAGAGCGGAAACACGGACTTGGCAATCGATGTACTCAGGAAAATGGATGCCGAACCCGATGTGTTCACTTACAGTACAGTCATCAACGCTCGCTGCAGACAAGGAAATATGAGTAGCGCTTCTGAGCTGTTCGAGGAGATGGTCAGCATGGGAATCCAGCCGAATGTCGTCACGTACAATAGCATTATTAGAGGCCATTTGGTTCTTGGTCGCTGGAAGGAGGCCAGCGGAATCTTCAAAGAGATGGTCGATAGAGGGCTCACACCAGATGTTGTAACGTTTAGCACGTTGATGGATTATCTTTGCAAGCAGGGGAAAACGATCGAAGCGCATAAGCTGCTCAATTTGATGGTTGAAAGAGGTGAGAAACCCGATCAAATCATGTATACTGTACTACTGCACGGATACTGTCTCGAAGGCAGGTTCGGCAAGGTGGATGAGTTACTCAGTTCTATGTCTCTTGAGGGTCTAAGGCACGACGTCCGTAGTTACAATGCTTTGATTGATGGGTACAGTAAGAGCCAGAAGGTAGATGAGGCTATGGATGTGTTCAAGAAAATGCGACAAGAAGGAGTGCAGCCGGACACTTTTACTTACAATATTTTATTAGATGGACTTTGCAAGATCGGAAGAGTGGAGGAAGCTGAAGATCTCTTTCAACTGGTAACTCAAGGTCTCTCCCCTGATATTATCACTTATACCACTTTGATCAATGGACTTTGCAAGATCGGAAAAGTGGAGGAAGCTGAAGACCTCTTTCGTCAAACCCAAGGTCTCTCCCTGATATTATCACTTATACCACTTTGATCAATGGACTTTGCAAGATCGGAAAAGTGGAGGAAGCTGAAGACCTCTTTCGTCAAACCCAAGGTCTCTCTCCTAATATTATCACTTATACCACTTTGATTGATGGACTTTGCAAGATCGGAAAAGTGGAGGAAGCTAAAGACCTCTTCCGTCAAATGGTAACTCAAGGTCTCTCTCCTGATATTATTTATACCACTTTGATTGATGGACTTTGCAAAATTGGAAATGTGGTGGAAGCTGAAAATCTCTTCCGTCAAATGGTAACTCAAGGTCTCTCTCCTGATATTATCACTTATACCACTTTGATTGATGGACTTTGCAAAATTGGAAAAGTGTTGGAAGCTGGAGTCCTCTTCCGTCAAATGGTAACTCAAGGTCTCTCTCCTGAAGGTGGAGGATGCTGAAAATTTATCCCTGAGGGAGGCATCTACTACAGCATCCATAGTGGATCTACTCTCATAGGATGGACAGTGTCATCAATAATGAAAATGCTTCCTAATTTTTCTCAATATTTTGCAAACAGTAATGGGATAGACATCGACTCGTCTACATCATCATTGATACATACAATTTCTGGGTAAACACCAACATGGAGGTCATATAAAGTTTCTCACTTGAAAGGGATTGCATACCATCTGATCTCAACATGTCATCTATTGGGACTATTCAAAATTCACCCCAATTACTTGGTAAGATTTCTTGGTTAAACTTATTGCTTTATTATATTCGGCAATGCTCTTATTCAATTGATTTTATTTGATATTTTCGTTTAACTTACATTATTGATTGGTTATATATACATTGGATTGGTTACAAATAAGTGGCACACCTTTTTAGAGTTTCTTCTCAATTAAGTATATGGTTTGTCTTTGCCCATGTGTACGTCAAAAATAGTTGTAAGAACCATATTATGATATTATTATCATGCATTTAAACATAAGTACTTCCCTGCTATTTAGTCACTTAAGATGTCTAACCTTCTAAGATTGCTAAGGAGCACAAGTATAGAGAGCATAAAATGTGTTTAAGCTGTATATTGTCTTTAAGATAGAAGAGCATGCTATGTGCATTTTGGGTGTTGTATCTTTTACTGGGATTTCAAGTAATATTGTTGGGATTGGAAATCTAGTTACCTCACACTTGGGGAAGACTGTCGATCACTACACGAGACTTCTTTTAGGAATTCAACTATCCACCAAGTAGGCATCTTGGTTTTTCGCCTGACCCCCTCTTGCCTGAAGTTGAGCAGCTCGAGAATACGACAAAGATCGGTCGATGTCAGGTCGATAGGCAATCACAATAAATATGCATAATGCATGTATAAAACATAATGTGCGTCATCGTTCACCTGTCAAGAAGGGTATAGGCTCAAGATGGGTATAGGCTTGGTGTCACAAATACTTTTGTATTGTTGGACATGGTTGGAAATATGAACAAGAGGCACAACTCATTCTTTATCCAGTCATCAAAATTAATTAAATAATATTAGCTTCTTGTTGCACAGACAATTCTGAATAATTATTGTGGATAATAGCTTGCGTACGAAATCTTTGGATGCATGTTCTACTATTTGTTCCCTTTAGGTGACTAGATTATTAAGGACTCGTCCTCTATTCAGTTCAGGGATCTCTTTAATTTTAAAGGACACAATACTGTTTCTGTATAAGTATGGTCCAAACTCAATTGTTGATCACTGGAAATTGGAATAGTAGATCAACGAATAAATTTAAGTAACACCGGTCAATAAGAAAAGGCTGTGGCACAGAGTAACTTCTTAAATCTTCTGCTTACATCAGCTTCACAACAGGTAGTATGTCCATAAGATGCAGACAAACTGTTTAAAGAATTAATGTATATTGTTGAAAACTTTATCCTCCACAAAATGATTGGTAAATCCACTTTCAAAAATTAGCTTAGATCAGGGTTTTACTTTTTATGTAACTATGCAACATGGTAGTTGGAAGTGTGAGATGGGTGGAGTACAAAATCCATGAGCCTCACTTGTTCCTTTTTTAAAAGATTACAACTTTATTTCCATTTAGGCATGCTGCAAAGGTTGAAGAGGCTAGTTTTTCCTCCAAATTGATTGTGTTGGTACTATTGCAATACTCATGTCGCCATTTAAAGACAAGATGGGTATATTGGATATTTTCTTTTGACATATATTTATTGATATTCGAAAGGAAAAAAATCGAACTTACATGAGTACGTCTCATACAATGCATATTGATCTGTCAATTTAGAACTGTCAGTCGTTTTGATAGCTATATCTGTCGAACTTTGATGTTTGACCAAATAATTTACTGCCAACCTGACACTAGCATTCCTGGCCAAGGCAAGTATTTCCAGGAGAGACTTGTCATTAAGCTTGGACAACCAAGTTGTTGATATCTCTACATGTTTGAGTTTGATCTTTTGCATCTGAGTGGTATGTCTTCAAAATCTCAGGTTTCAGCTTCATTTGGCAACATGGCGCATTTATCCAAGAATATTATCAAGCCAACCTTTTTTGCTCGTCAGTTTTACATTTTATCTGCACTAGTGTTTCGATGTCTTAGAACATAGCATAGCTTTATTCGAAAGCACACTTGGATTGTGATGAACATTAAAATTTGGATGGTAACAGTTATTAGGTTTGTCACGTAACTAAGTGAGGACACAAACCGACCCAAATCTTACTACAAGTCCCAACTTGGGTTTCTTGACTTCGATTCTCAAAAGAAGACCGCAGGATAAACTGCGTCAAATCCATCTGCATGAATCTTACATGATTGTGTTGTGAAACAGGATCAATGCAAAAATGAGTAGGTATTATAAGAGTTTTAGTGATATGTTTTTATTGGAGTACCAAAATCTGGCTTATGCTTTATGGTGAAATGGATAGGGTAATCTCTATGTAAAAAAGCTTGAGCGTACCCGAATGTGTTGGTGGTTGGATCGGGGGTGTCTATTAAGAAGAATCAAGCCTGGACAGATTCAAAACAAAACCTACATGGCTAGAGTCCAGATCCAACTACTAGCATATATGTTACGTTTTAATTATATTATGGTAGATGGTCAAATTGCCTGATTAATAATATGAGTTGATCAAATAAGACAAAGAATACTTTTCTTTAATAGAGATATTCCTGCTTGGAGCTAAAAGTTCTCTAATAAAGGAGTAAAAAGGAATCCAGATAGTGAACACAGTCATTTGAGTGACACAATAGTTTTTGGCAAAAATAAGTGCTAGTTTTGTACCGCAGTCACTTATTCCATGGCAAGCAGCAGCTAGAGTTTAGCTGAGCTAGAAGGGGGACTATGCTTGCTGTAAGGGATCACAAACCTATTACAAGTATTAAAAATTGACTCCTGTTAAAGCTTTTTTGTTAAATTAGACCCCTTATCAAATATGTGACCATGGTCTTGTAATGTAGGTAGTTTAATCACAAAACCATCGAGGAGCTAAGTTAATGTGCGCAAAAATTGGTCGTTATAGGACTAAAATATAATTTCTTATTTGAAACTACATGCATGCTTATTCAGTTATATCCAATTAGTTTTGGAACAGACCATTACCGAATGACATGGGAATTCTAACTTTCAGGAAAACCATATTTAGACAAGTGAAATGGAATTTCTATTATAGTTTTTTTTAAAACATGGTTAGCTTTCTTGTTTTGGGGTATATTATCCGCACCATAAAACTGACTCTTATGGATTATAAGCTGAGTCTCCGGATCTCCGGATAGAGAGTTCATATTATGTCATTTGAGTAATTCTCCAGCAGAGGTTCTAAGGTCAGTCCCATCAGTAATGGATACATTTCATGCTATTTAGTATGTGGGTGGATTCATACAATTAATTATAATCTACATGCATAAATGATTTTAAATTTTAGCCTCAAAAGGAAAAAAAGTTGTTCTAAACTGTTTTAAGTGATACTCATCTTTAACGTAAGCCAACAATATTAACAAAGTGATTTAAGGGACATAATAATACCGACTCCAGTACTGTTATCTAGGGTTTTTCTACACATTTAAATGTTCATATAGTGAATAGTTTAACCTATAAGGCTATTGTAAGATGTTTTTACCTATAAAGTGAAAGTCTATATATCGCATTATGCTTATTTTGAGCATCAATCTTGATGCCACTGGGCGCTGACCAAATATATAGTGGATGACATAACACTTGTATACTAGGACCTTCATTCTTTGATCCCCCTAATGCATACAGATAATAAGCATACAAAACACTTGATTTTTTGTTTCTGGTCATTATAAATGCAATAATGCTAAGTATACAACCAAATGCTTACAAACCTCTTACAACCACTCACCCATTTGCTGACATGTGGGCCAGGTAAAGAGGGTTGTAAACAATTGGTTGTAACTGTAGCATTACTCTTATAAATGTTATAGATAAGTATCATTTTTGGAATCTCAAGTCGGTTGTCCTATCATATAATTGAAGTTGTAGCCTACGTTTGAAAGCTCCTCCGATATGAATAAGATTATTGTTTTCTTTTTTGCTTATCGAGTATATATTGATCATCAAACATTTACTTTCTTACTGGAAAGATTAGTCTGATTGAGACAAATACCAAGTTGAACCTTTCAGTTGGAACACTATTTTGCTTGGGAGGTTTGAAAATCAGCTAGGCTTAAAATCCTAGTTAGTTGGGATAGGTGTTTGTTACATACTTCTTGATACAATTTGCTCACTTTATTTCCTACCAACAATTCATTTCTGCATAAGAAAGCTCCAGTTCTCTTATGAGGATTAATCGTGATTATTGTTGTAATTGAGTGATTTTATTGATTGAGTCTCATAGGCTTTATATAGCCTTTACATGATGGAATATCCAATAGAATATCCTGTGGCATATTCTGGCATCCCAAATATGTCCTCAGGATATTCCCATACTAATATAACATATTCCCATACTAAATATACCAACACTCCCCCTCAAAATGGGCGAAAGATATTCACTAAGCTCATCTTGTCACATCCTCTGATCATGCTCACAGAGCTAAGTCCTTTGGTCAGTCCGTCTGCTACCTGATGTTTTGTTGGAACGTGGCCTAGCTCCAGTAGTCCACTAGCCAACTTCTCTTTGATGAAGAACCTATCGATCTCGATGTATTTGGTCCTGTCATGTTGTACTGGATTGTTGGCAATACTAATAGCTGACTGGTTATCGCACCACAGCTTCATCTTGGCTCCTTGATCCAGCTTCAGCTCCACCAGCATATTCTTCAACCAAAGTAGCTCTGCAACTCCCAAGGCCATAGCTCGGTACTCCGCTTCAGCTGTCGATCTAGCTACCACTGACTGCTTCTTACTCCTCCAAGAGACCAAGTTGCCTCCTAAAAAGACGCAGTATCCCGAGGTAGATCTCTTGTCATCAGCACAACTAGTCCAGTCAGAATCACAGTAGTCCTCGATGTCCATGTGATTATTCTTTCTGAACATCAGTCCCTTCCCGGGGGCACCCTTCAAGTATCTAAGAATCTGGTATATTGCATCCATATGACCCTTTCGAGGGTCATGCATGTAGCGGCTTACCACACTAACTGCAAAGTATATATCTGGACGTGTGTGGCTCAAATAGATCAACTTGTCCACCAATCTCTGATATCTATCCCGGTCAACTGGTTCTCCGGCTTCAGCATCAGCTTCAACTTCTGGTCTATCGGTGTCGTAGCTGGTTTGCATCCCATCATCCCTGTTTCGTGAGCAGGTCTGGTGCGTACTTCCTCTGAGAAAGAACAATTTCCTCTGTATCTTGAGCAATCTCAATCCCAAGGAAGTATCGAAGAGGGCCAAGATCTTTCACCTCGAACTCCTTGCCAAGCTTTCCCTTGAGTTGGGCGATCTCCTGCTCGTCATCGCCTGTGATAATCATATCATCCACATACACCGCTAGCATGGTGATGTGGCCTCCACTTCGTCTGAAGAACACAGTATGATCAGCATTGATCTGCTGATATCTCATCCCTATCATTGCTCTCCTGAACCTGTCAAACCACGCTCGAGGAGACTGCTTCAGTCCATAGAGGGACTTCTTCAGCCTGCAGACCTTACCTTCTGTCTGATTGGTGTCGAATCCTGGTGGTATCTCCATGTACACCTCCACTAGATCCCCATAAAGAAATGCATTCTTCACATCCAGTTGGTGTAGCTTCCATCCTCCATTGGCTGCCAGAGAGATCAAGGTCCTAACAATACTCATCTTCGCCACTGGTGCAAATGTCTCGTCATAGTCGATGTCGTACGTCTGACTGTATCCTTTTGCACCAGTCGAGCTTTGTAGCGCTCAACCTGTCCATCTGGGTTCTGCTTCACAGTGAAAATCCACTTGCATCCGACTACTCTCTTCCCTTCTGGCAGTCTCACCAGCTCCCAAATTCGGTTCTTCTCCAGAGCTCCCAACTCCTCATGCATCGCTGCTTTCCACTTTGGATCGTTTGGCTATCTGCAAATTGTTGGTACAGTAACACTATCCAATGATGCAATAAAAGCTCCATGAGAAGAAGAGATAGATCATATGAGACAAATTTAGCAAGGTCCCAACCATATCTATCAGGAGGTTTTTCCGCATTGCTGCGAGTGGACCTCCATATGAATGTGGGGGAGGGAAGGAAGGATAGCACCTAAAGGGGAAGGTGGTGGTGTAGGTGCTCAGGAGTCAAGACGGGCGCAGGCAAGGGACTTAGCACTG